>QLOD02001662.1:0-10268 GCA_003260245.2 Sideroxylon spinosum | reverse complement strand
GTGCCGTTCTAAGTTTTCTTTTATTTCTTGATTTTGGCTTACATATTTGCTTTGTAATTAATTAAACTTGTTCTTTGTGGCTGTTACTATCTAAGTTTCTTAGGATCAAGAATTTGCTAAGAAAATAAAAGGAGATAAAGATTTTATTTTTTTCTTTTTTTGTTTTTTTGTGATGTGATGAAAAATGGAAAGAAAAAACTATACGATTTAAAAATTAAATTAAATATTAATTTATTAATTAATGTTTTTGATTTAATTATATCTTTTAATTCATTTGATCAGATAAAGATATAATTGAGATTTTATTTTATTTTATTTTATTTTACTTCCATTTTTTTTCATTTTGTTTTCTTTCTTTCACAAATTCTTCACTCCAACATAACCCAGCGAAAGTTTTATCTCAATATAATTTGTATTATTTTAATTTTAGAGGAAATTCAAGTATAGGATGGAAATGGCACTTCTAGAAAAGAAAAAAGAAAATATTTTTTGTTACAATTTAAAATAGTAACAAAAAATTAAAGAATCATGGTCAAAAGGTATTAATTACAACTGGTTACGATTCGTTAACAGTAGTAACCAACTCGTTAATAGTAGTTTCTACTGAATAGTTTTTTTAATTACGCCCTATGACTGTAACCATGAATTAGTTACGGTAAATGACTGTAACCATGAATTGGTTACGGTAAATATATTATTAGTTATGGTATGTATGAATATTAATAGTTATTGTTAAATATTTGATTCCTATAATTAATAATATTTTTAAATTTTGTTAATGAATCGTCAATAAAAATTTTAATAGTGAAATGATATTTTTCTAACGGTGTACGTCGAATTGCTCAAGTTGAAACCCATGTCAAAATTAGTAAAAACGTGATGCGAGCATTCTTGGTGGTCATGTGCTAGAGTTGGCGTGAATACGGAAAAGGGTATTTAGCCGATGCTGTATCCTTCCTATTCAGTGGTTGACTTTTCCAAGGCTAGCAGCCTATGTTGAATAGGGAACCATGTGTGTCCAAAGCAGCACGGGAAACTTGACATTTCTTCTACGACCATCCTACCACAGATTCAATTTTAGGCCATTTGGATTCCCACGAATTGCAATGATACGTGGTTTGGTAATTTTATTTTTTTTTAGTATTTGAATTATAGTTAATAAAGTCTAAAAAAATTAGAAATAATTATAAAAGAATACATTCGAACAAATTCTAGCAAAATTTGTTTAGAATTTTGTGTAAAATTATAAACATTTATAAAAATTATTAAAAAAATTTTATAATTAAAATTTTATAAAGATTTATGAAAATTTTTAGAGTTTTACTGAGCTGTAAATATCTCTTAGGCCTGTGAGTTTGTAAATTAAAGCTTGTTCTCAACGGAAAAAGAGAATACCACCCTGGATTTAATTAAAAGGTAAACGTGCATCAACACATGAGACAATTTTGGACAATCTTCCTTAAAATCAACAAAACTAGATAATTAATGCCAATTATAATGCTATTTGAGATAACATTTACAGTTCATATGTTAGAATTAGTCAAGTGATAATGGCCTGCTGAAAATGTCAATAAATCTTTAAAATAAAAATTATAAAAATTCTCAAGATTTTTTAACAGATTTTGACTCACTTTGTGCTTTGTAAAATATCAAACTAACTAAAATTTTAAATTTTTTTATTTTACCCCTCCCTCTTCATATCACATCAGTCTTCTTTAAAAACATTCTCAAGAACATTTTATTTTTATTTATTTATGAGAATTTTTATTAAACGAAAAACTAACGAAAATATAAGAGAACAAGGGATAAAGTATGAAAAATACTTAAATGTTACTCATTTTAATATTTTTTATTAGGTTTTAGGGTGCGTTTGGAGTAACAAAAAATAACGAAAAACAGCAAAAAATATGGTTTGAGTCACTTTTTGACGTTTGGCGTGCCTAACCCAAACCACAAATTTTGGAGAGAAACAGTACCGAATCCACCCCGTCAGTTTTGGTTGCCGTCGGGATGGCTAGTCTGAAGATTCTATAAAGACATGGCTGAATCCGTTGGAACGGTTTTAAAGTCCGTCGGAATAGTATTCGGCAATGCCTAAACCGTCGGAATTGTTTGGTACTTTTCATCGGGACGGTATGCAGAAATAAAAAAAAATAGGCAAAGTGGGTATCATTTTGTAGCACACGACTTCGTGGTGACATCCCTAAAAAAAATTTTCTATTCGATTAACGGAATTGTAGTTATATTAATTTTTTTGATAGATATGTCACTTTTTTTTTTTAAATTTGGAGAAACAGAAAATATAAAAGTGTAACAGAGAATTTTAGAGGTTTTCAGTAAAATATTTTGCTCCAAACGCACCCTTGATTATTGATTTTATTGAGAAGAGATCAATGTTAACAATATTTCAAAATAAAAAAAGTAAGTGTAACTTTTAAATATTATGAGTGCAAAGTATAATTACTTAATCGTTAAAGAGAAGTAGGTGTAATTTACCCTTCCCATAACCATGCTTGATATATCATACTAATCCACTTCTGATGCACCAAATGTAGTAACCAATGTAATAACCACATTATTTCCATTATCCACAGACATCATAATCATATAAAGAGTTACCAAGTTTTCTCTGATGTAACGATCCATATATACACTATAAAATATTATTCGTTTTGTGCTTTGTTAGCTTCTTCTCAGGGGGTTATTTATCTTGGTACTGCCTCTACTCGAACACACTTAACTAAAGATGTCAATGGGGTGGGTATAGTCTATTCCGTCCTGATCCCTTTCCCAGTATAACAACACCTATCCCCGCTACAAGTATGAAAATTTTCTTCATACCTATTCCCGTTGAGTAACGGATTCTCTGTCCCTATCTCCGTTTACCGGTCAAACAAAATAACAATTATAATTTATATTATATATAATAAATATTATAAATTATTATAAATATTATATATATTAAATAAAAATATATATTTTAGATATATTTTTAAATAAATATTAAAAATATATAAATTAATTTATATATATTTAAACGAGCATGGGGCTGGGTGAAGACCCTTGTCCCTATTCCTATACCTACTCGGAAAAATCTTAAAATCTCTATATCCATCCTTATCCCCGTTTTTAGTATCTTCATACCCTTCTTGAATGGAACAGATGAAGCAGGTACCCATCAAGTATAGGTATTTTTGACATCCCTACGCTTAACCCTATAGTTTTCACTGAATTCAATGTTCTCACGGTTTTAAAATGCATTGTACTTTATATATGTTAAATATTACATATATGTCACTTCTTTTCTTTATTCAAACAATGTGGAACAGAAGCCATTGCTTCTCTTCTTCTATTTTATATTCTATTTCACTCTCCCATAGGCAGAGTTCCTCACAGTCTCCGACAATTCTCCCTCCTAACCAGACACGCACGACCGCGTTGCCTCACACTCAGACAATCCTCCCCCTAATAAGACTGGCTAGGTATTAGTTCTAATATCATTTGTAACGATCCACATCTACACAGTACAATATTATATCCTTTGACTCAGACACCAATTGTAACAACTTGCATCTACAAAGTATAATATTGTTTGCTTTAGCTTGGTTAGCTATTTCTTAGAGGGTTACTCATCCTAGTACGCCCCTACTCGAGGATGCTTAATCTTGGAGTTCTTATTGAATCTAGTGACCTCACGGTTTTAAAATGTTTTGTACCTTATAGATATTGGATATTATATATATATTACTTCTTTCCTTTACCCAGGCAATATGGGGTAGAAGCCATTGTTTCTCTACTTTGCTTCAGTTTCACCCCCTGTTTCATTTTCTCGCAGACAAAGTTTTTTACAATCCTTGACAATTTTTCCCCTTAACAAGACAGCGCCATGCCCCTAACAAGATTGACTGGGTATTGGCTCTATGTAATAACCTATATCTGTATAGTACAAAATCCTACTCTCTAACAGGACATGCTCTGATATCATTTGTAACGACCTGCATCAATACAATATAATATTAACAATCCTTCTCCCTAACAAGACACGCTATGATCACAATACAATATTAACAATCCTTTTCCCCCGAACAGAACACACACCATCGCGTGGCCCCACACCATAACAATCCTCCCCCCTCTTATAGGACTAGCTAGGCATTGGCTTTGAAACTATTTGCAACAACTCACATCTATACAATACAATATTGTTCATTTTGAACTTAGTTACCTACTTCTAAGGGGTTATTCATCCTATTACTACCACCACTTGAGCATACTTAACTCTGGAATTCCCACTAAATCCAGTACCTTCACGGTCTTAATGCGCATCGTACTTTATAAATATTGAATATTATATATGTATTACTTCTTTCCTTTACTCAGATGATGTGGGATAGAAAGTATTATTTCTCTGCTTTTGTTTTACCCTATTGTTTTACTTTTCTGCATGCAGAATCCCAGATACGTAGGCTTCTTACATTCCCTGATAACTGATGGTTCATATATTGTTATTTTAAACATTGCAATCATAATCATCATAAAAGTGTAACAATTAAATTTAGGCATGAATGAAGAATTTAGTTTAATTTAAGCAAACGGTCCATAACATTCAAATGCAAACCTTGAGTGACTCACTGTTTGAGCGAAACTCTTGGTATTCAAGCGGTATTGTTCAGAAACAAATTAAATTTAGGATTTGTGAGAAAAGTTAGTACCGATAAAACACGGTTAGAAATTTAAATTTATAATCAGTCTTATTTTTCATATTTATAGATTTTATGCAAGAAAAAAAATATTTTGAAATATTAAAATAAAATTTATTTATATTTTTCGAAACCATATAACTTAATTAAATGAGAAAATAACTTTTTTATTTCAATTTATTCACAAAACTTTATCATTCTTTATGATATTGATATTTATTTATTTATTTATTTTACAAATCTTTCATAAGTTATTTATTTTAACATTTATTACACTTATAATATTCACTACATTATTTTTAAAATATACACTAGATTATGAGAATGGAAAGGATCTTATAGAATATAACTAAATGACTTGATAATAATGACAAGAGTTAAAATGAAAAAAAATCTATAAGCAAAAGAACAAAAGAAATTAATTTTTTTATTTGATTAAATTATGGAATAAAATAACATAAAATTTATTTTTATATGATTGTTAAAAATATAAAAATAAATAAAAATTATTTTAGTTCTTAAAAATAATTTTTTTCATTCTCTTATAACTAAGAGTGGTTATTGAAATTTGTAAAGTTTTTTTATGAAGGGCAATTATGTCATTTCAAATCAAACATAAGAATAGTTAGTTAAAAAAAGATAATATTATAATTTTATTTAATGAAATAAGTAAAATGGAGTGTGAGAGACTATTTATAAAATGTAAATAAGCTCACCTTATTTATACTTTCTTTATCTTTAAAAACAAATTATTCAATCAATCATTAATAAAAAGAATAAAAATAAAAAAGGCAGCTGATTACTTCAAATCTCTACTAAGGTTTAGTTTGATAAGAAAAAAAAGTTTGAATTTTTTTTGTTGTTGGTTATTGCTACAAAAAGCTAATTTGTTTTGTGTTTGTAAAAGAAAAAAAAAAGTTGATTTTTTATTTTTTTGTTAATTTGATATTTTTGTACTTTATAGTTTAAAAAAAATTAAAATTTGAAAGAATAAATTTAATAATTTAAAAAAAAATCGAAAAAACTAAGCAGACAGAAGTGTATGATTCCTACACGGAGCTTAATTGCTGGAGAAGTATAACTTGTTTCTGAATTTTTGGTCATCGAAAGAAAGTGTGACTAACACAATTTGGCATGCTATGCATAGAGGTGTCAAACAGGTCGGGTCGACACGGGCACGGTACAGGCATAGCACGTTCGAAGATGGCACGGCACACCTTTAGCACGGTAAAATCTTGGCACGACATGACTCGGCACGGTCTAAATGGGCACGTTTTCGCTACAAGAGCACGAATTGATCCGGCACGGCACGACTCGATACGGTCTAAGCGGGCACGTTTTCGGCACAAGGGCACGAATTGACCAGGCACGGCACGACTTGACATGGTCTAAATTGGCACGTTTTCGGCACAAAAGCACAAATTGACCCAACACGACATGAACATGGCACAGGAGTTATGACATCACGGCATGGGATGACATAGTCTTTAAAGGGTAAAGCATGAATTGAGGCAAGGCAGGAGACATGATTAAAGCATGATATGATACAGAATGAGGATGGATATGGCAGGGGCAATTGGATTTTTGCTTAGTTGTTTATGGGAGTGCTATGGAAGCTAGTTGGAGGGTGTTTGGTTATCTATTGAGTGCTATTTTCAGGGTGCATGATTGAACTTAGTGTTATTATTTTGCTTAGATCATTTATTCGTTCTTATCATGCTATCTTTTACTTACTACAAACTCACTTGTATTTCATGGTTCTCATATTAAGGACAATGTTGAGTTTTGGTTAGGAATAGTCACATAATGAGGTTTGAGGGACTTAATGCCAAAAGCATTATATATTTTTTCAAAATTTACATGAGTTTTGCATTTGTTCATATGTTAAAGTTTGTCGGGACCATCAGTCGTACCGAATGTTGATCCACAAAAAAGCAATAGTATGACACAACAAAAAAAGACACGGCATGATATAACCCGATTAACTTAACGTGCTTACATGGTTCAGCACGAGTTAATTAATTATGCACAACACGACATGACAAGATTTAAAGGCATGACCCGATAAAATCCAATTAACTTAACAAGCCGGCACAGCACTGTACTAATTAATTAATTAGCACGACACGATACAGCATGATTTAAAAAGGCACGGCTCGATACGACACGATAAAAAAAAAATAGCCCGACACAGCACTGCTAAAGCACGGTACGGCACGGCATACCATGGTACGATGAAGTAAAACAAGGCACAGCACGGTACGGCACGAAACATGGTTGACACAAAGTTAAATGGCACAGCATGGCATAACATGCACGTTTGACATCTCTAGCGACGCATAAGGAATGGGCAAATATTAAGAGAATAAGAGAGGACTCCAATGTCATTCCTGTTGAGAAATTTGAGTTTATGGACTTTAATACAACGGATAAGAAAACAAAGTAAGATAACTAATCTCACAGATACCCTTTATTTTTCAAACAAAACATTTCACAGTACTGAAGCTTTGTCTAAGAGCCTCTGAGTATTTAATTTTTATTTTTATTTGAAATATTCTCTTTATCTTTTAAACTTTTTTAAATCAAGACAAATTTATCAAATTAACAAAAAACTAAGAAAATTATTTTTTTTCCTTTATCAAACACAGAAGAATTAACTCTTTTTTTTTTTTTCTTTGTCAAACAAAGCCTAGGTTATTTCTATTCTTACTTGCTCTCGTTTAAAAAAAAAAAAAAAAGGGGGTTGTTTTCGAGTAAGAGGAAATGCATATGGCAAATACTCCATGTCATCTATCATGCATCGATTGGTTCCATCCAAAACTCTAAGGCCTTGTTCGATAACCATTTCGTTTTCAGTTTTCTGTTTTTATTTTCAATCAATTGAAAACTGAAGAGGAAAACTCGTTTGTTAAATTTGTTTTTAGTTTTTAAAAAAATAAAAACTGTTTTCAAAATTTTTAAAAATTATAAAACTATAGAAAATGGTTTTTCTCAATTTTTCATTTTCTTATACAACTATTCTCAGTTACAACTATCAATCACCATTGTCCGTTGATTGCCACCAACATCTAGTCACCGTCAAAGATATTATTATTTAATATAAATATATTTAATTAATATATAAAATACATTAATATATTGAATTAATAATATATTTTCTTATTTACACAAAAACAGTTAAAATATGATTTAATTAATAATTAATTTTATCAATAATTGATTTAATATATTAAATTATATATTAAATATAATATTAACTAACTTATATTAATTACAATTGAATTTATTAGATAAATTAATATAAATATATTTCATTAAATAAATTTTCATAAATAATATAATAAACTTATTTAATATATTTTATTGAATAAAATAATTTTATTTATAAAAATATAATTAAAATTAGTACATTTCAATTAAATTAAATTAAATTAATTATTTAATTAAGTTAATATAAAAATAAATTAATATAAATTATTTTAATAAATAATATAATTAAATTTTACTGAGTATATTTTATTTCATTGAATTAAAATATATTGAAAAAATAATATAATTAAAATAATTAAATTTTATTAATATAATTAATTAATTAAATTAAATTAAAATAACATATATTTTACTAAATTGTTTTTAAAAATAATTATAACAAATTATGTTTGATATATTTTATTTTTGTCGGATTGAATTATTTTAGTAATTAATATGATTAAAATGATTAAATGTATTGAATTTATTTAATTAACAACTGTAATTACCAACAAATAACTATCATTACCAAACGTGTTTTCAAATTTTTGTTTTTTTTTAATTATGAAAATTAAAACTAAAAATTAAAAACTGAACACAAAAACTGAAAACTGAACATAGAAACTGAATACAAAACTAAAAACTGACAGCTTTACCAAAGGAGTCCTAAATTTTACCAAAAAGAAAAAAAAAGCACCAAAAATTTTCAAAAAAACACTAACTTTTTTGTACACAGACTACAAATTTTATCACTTTTTATTAACTTTTTACCATTCCGAATGCTCCCCCGTTGTAGGATGAAAGAGATGAAAATATTTCGTTGATCAAATACAGGTTTCCTAGGTTTCAAAGTGTTTGAAAATAACTGAAATGGCCCTGTTTGGAGTGTTTTTAATCAGTACAATCCTCTACAAAATTCAAAACTTTTATTCACAAATAACGAGAATACAACTTTTTCAAATTTATACTAATTTACACAACTTCAACCACACAACGATAACAATCAAGATACCCAGCCAAATACCGAGGAACGTCCACCGTCTCAAGATTTGGCCCACTCTCAGGAAGAGATGATAACACCAGATGCCACAATTTTATCAGAGAATGAGCAATTGGCAACCACAACAACAATGAAAAAGAGATGAAGATAACATTGCATAACTAAAACATCACTGAATTTCCTTGCATAAAACAATTATAATCAGCTGCATAAATATCTTTATTTACGAGAAAGCTCTAGGTGAGTTCTATCAACATTGAAGATGCTCTGTCAAAAAAGAAAAGAGGCCACATATTGGGTATGTCAACATGCTGTAATCTCACCCAATTAATTCTTTCACCTACAATATTAATACAATTCTATACAAATACCAAAATGATACTGAACATTCTGAATAGTATTACATTTTGGAACTACAGTTGAAGTTAACATGGAATGAGATACTGTCAAGAGACTTGGAATGAAAAGCTAAATATCAGAAGCTGCCAATACTGGGAGTTTTATTTATTTATTTATTTATTTGTATAGACAACTACCCTTTTAAAATGCTGCTTTTTAAACAAGAATGTTTTTGCTGATGTACATAAGAAGGGGTTGTCCTCAAGAAAAGCAGCATTTACTCCCATGTTTGTGTAATCTTTCAGAGCCTTTTTGGATTGTGCATAAAAAAAAAAAAAAAATACTAGCCTACTAATGAAGCAGCTTCTCTTTGTCTGTTTAATATTTGCACGATACCCATATGCACTTTTAGTTATATTAAACCACACCAGTTTTGCCCTTACTTGAAGAGCTTGGAAGAAAATATCTTTTAAACTTAACAGGTCATTAGAATCTTGCATAAACTCACACAAAAAAAAAAAAAAAAAAATATCAAAAAGAATTTCAGCTGATAAACAAAGTGAGACCCTACAATAAAATATACTGAAAAATCATTAACCCAAAATACCATGATAAATTAAAACCCACAGCAGCCTGCAGGTACGTCTCTAGTACACACTAAAGAAGCTGTGGCTTGCCTGAAATACGTTCTTCCAAAGAAGGCACATCAGTTGATTCTTGTCACAGAGACTAACTAATCTCAAGTCATAAGGTTACCAGTCTTAAGACCTCTCTGCAAAAGAATTCAGAAACATGCTAGCAACCAATGCAATTGCTTCTGCAGTGGTATGACATTGTCAAATACAAAACCAATTCAGAGGGATAAACTATACAGAGTATAAGCATGCACCAACCAAGAGGGGATAAACCACACCAGTTTTGCCCTTACTTGAAGAGCTTGGAAGAAAATATCTTTTAAACTTAACAGGTCATTAGGATCT
>QLOD02001639.1:0-10269 GCA_003260245.2 Sideroxylon spinosum | reverse complement strand
TGTGTTTGCTTCTCTTCCCTTCTCTTTATATTTATTACAAACACTAGCACTCACTTTTCATCCACAAATATTTAATATTTTTTTAAGTGCATTCTATTTTTTTCTTATTATCCTTTTCATCTTGAGATAATTGTTTTAAGGGTTGATAGTTTTATTTGTAAATTTTTTTAAGCAACCCTATTCACCCCCTCTAGTGTTGCTATTTGGGACAACAATGAGATTGTTCACCAAACTTATATTGACACCACTCAATAGAATAGCGTTACTGACATAGAGAGAGAGAGAGAGAGCACTTGTTAGAGATTGCACAATCTTTGAACCTTGCTATGCATGTTTCTAAGCCTTATTTGGAAGATGTGGTTCTCACTACAACTTACTAACCAAACCAAACTAAGCTTTTTCCCACTAGGTGGATTCGGCTATATGGATTTGACGACGCTAATTAAATCTGTCTAGGGTCATGTCCTTAATTCAGGCAAGTCCATCTTTAATAGCTTCTTTCGAACTTCTCTTAGGTCTCCCTCTCCCTCTCCTACTTCTGACAATATCCATGCTTTACTATCTTTTAACCGGTGCCTCCATTGGACACCTTCTAACATGACCGAACCATCTTGAACGATTTTCTCTCATTTTATTTTCAATCGGTGCAATTCCTACTTTGCCCTTGATCTGCTCGTTCCTAATCTTATCTCTCCTTGTGATCCCACATATCTATCATAGCATTCTCATCTCTGTAACTACCATCTTTTAAGCATGATTATGCTTTACTACCCAACACTCTGATTCATATAACAATACTAGTCCTACCACCACCTTATAATACATTTATTTCACCTTAAGGGGGACTTTCTGATCACACAAGACCCCCGAAACAGTCCTCTATTTGGTCTACCCAGCCTGAATCCTATGACTTATATTAGTATGAATCCATCCATCCTATTGCACCATCCATCCAAGGTACCTAAAGTTTTCTTTCTCTACAATCTTATGTGTGCCCAAACTTACTTCTATGCTACCAGTTGTCATACTTCGGCTAAACTTGCATTCCATGTATTCCGTTTTACATCGACTTAGCCTAAACTCTTTTGTCTCTAATGTTTCCCGCCATAATTCTTACTTAGCATTCACTTCTTCTCTCGTCTCATCTACTAAAACAATATCGTCTGCAAATAACATACACCATGGCACCTTATCCTGAATATGACTTGTAATCTCATCCATAACTAGGGCAAATAAGTATGGACTTAACGTTGAGCCTTGGTGTAGACCAATCGTGATAGAAAATTCTTTAGTCTCTCCGTCAATTGTCCGTATAGATGTCACGACTCTATCATACATGTCCTTTATCGCCTCATTGCAACTTACTGATGCAAATTAAATATTTAAGATTTTTAATTTAATGGGATTCTATTTTCATATTATTAGCTTTAAATAATTATGCAAATTAACTATTTAAGATTTTAATTTAGTAAGATTTTTTGGCCATATTATTAGGATTAGAATTTTATCTTATCGTTAGGATTTGATTTTTATTAGAGCTCATATTTGAACTGATTTCCTTAGATAGTTGACTTGAATGCTTATATAAAGGTTTGGATTATAAGTAATAGGGAGACTCTTAATGATTAAAAAAAAATTGAATTGAAGCTTGTTCTTCTTCTTCGCTCCCTCTTCTTCTCTCTCCTGATCTTCTTCTCTCCCTATTTCTATCTTGATTAATTTCTTTTTTTTTCTTTCTTTCTTCTCTTTACTTTAATCTTCACTGTCTTACATCACTTAATCAATCAGATGTCATCTACGGTGTTTGGATTTAAAGCTCCACTAAGCGTTTTGTCATCTTCAATGTGTCATTATCTATTCCTCCCCTATATATATGGCCCAGTGTCAAGTAGCACATGGAGGACTTTTGGGTGATGGGAACTGGTCGAGTATGATTGTTGGGGAGATGCAACCTCACTAGTAGTGTAATTCGACCGAAAAACCGAAAGATTGAAATTGGGCAAGAAATTTGCTATTCGATTGAGTTCGTTTCAAAAACAAAGGCTTTGCAATGCTATTGTAGAGGCTTTCCAATGATAGGTATGATGTTATGAGACTCGTTGGAGGTTGACAATGTGTATATCGATGAGCTGATGGCATACAGTTGTTGGAGCAATGATTGAGGACCAATTTTGACTTATGTGGTGGTTGGGTGATTTTACAATCATTTGCAATTGAGAAATGGGATTGACTTCTCCCTTTGATTTCTTTAATGAAGGATATGACTAGGGTTTCTTACACATAAATCCTAATTTTTGGATCTTTCGCTCTAGTACCATGTTAAGATACAAGGTATTGAACGTGTAACACACATATTTAGGTTCGTATTGTCTCATCTTAGCATGGTATTAAATGTTTGATCACCAAATTGGTGTTGTGTCGTCTCAAATACAATTCCACGCTAAAAGGAAGGGAATCAAATCCCCCTTTCAAATATGTAAACTAATGTCATTTCCCTTTCTAACAACACGAAAGGGTACTCATTTTGTAGGCTAATGAATGAAAAGATCAACCAAGAAACCATGCACTATTACTAGAGGGAAAAGGAAGGACTTTGGCAATATTGAAAAACTTAAGTCGAAGTTGGTGAGAGATATCGAGGAATTGGATAAGACAGATGAACTTAGGGAGTTAGAAGAAGGCATGCAGAATAGAGCGGCCAAGAGAAGAATTTAGCAAACTAGGGAGGCTCTAGGAGATTAGTTGGAGGCAAAAATCCAGAATATTTTGGTTAAAGGAGGGTGACAAAAATACCATGTTTTTCATAGAAATGCAAATGCACATAGAAGGAAGAACCAAATTACATCTTTAAGGGTGAAGAACCATAAGATGAACTAGAAGAACCAAGTTAGAAGTGGCATTGCATTTTTATGGAGATCTACTCAAGAAAAGTAAACGTCAGAGGCCTCAATGACTTGGAGTTTCCATCTATTCTAAATCAAACAAAGGAAGAGTTGGAATTTGGGTTAAAGGAAGAGAGGTGCGGGGACTATTGTATTATTTAACACGAATAAGGCTACAAGTCCAGACAAGCGGTCAATAGCTCATTTCCAATCATGCTAGGAGTTTCTAAATGCTAACATTCAAAAGGTTCTTGAGGAGTTTCATTATAAAGAGTGGTTTGTGAAAAGTATAAACGCAACATTTATAGCTTTGATTCCAAAGGAGTGTGTGGTTAATATCAGAGATTTCAGACCTATATGCTAGGTAGGCAGTCAGCATAAAATCATCACAACGATGTCGGCCAACAAATTGAAGAAGATGATGTCCCCTTTGATATCAAAGTCCTAAGATGGGTTCATTGAAGGAAGGCAGACTCTAGATGTAGATTGGTGGCAAACGAGCTCATCTTAGTGGCAATTGATTATTTCACTAAATGGATAGAAGTAGATTCTTATACTAATGTGACAAAGAAATTGTTGGTTTGATTCATCAAGCGTAACTTGATTTGCCGATTTGGAGTTCTTAAGTCTATCATTATAGATAATGCCACAAACCTGAATAATGATGATATGATGGCATTATGTAAGGAGTTCAAGATCAATCATCAGAATTTAGTGACATACCGCCCTTAGATGATTGGGGCAATGGAAGCAATAAACAAGAACATTAAAAGAATCATTAGAAAGATCACTAATACCTTCAAGGATTGGCATGAGAAGCTGCCATATGCATTGATGGCTTATATGACCACAATACGGGCATCGACTGGGGCAACCCCTTATTCCTTGGTTTATGGAACTAAGGCAGTGTTACCAGTGGAAGTGGAAAAACCTTCTTTAAGGGTCATGATGGAGGCAAAGCGTGACAAAGCAAAATGGATCCAGAAACAAGAAGAGTATCTTATACTATTGGATGAAAGAAGGCTAGAAGCATCGAATAATTTGCAATGTTATCAGCAAAGGATTGCTCGATCTTACAATCGCAAAGTCAAAGCTAGAGAGTTCATGCAAGGACATTTGGTCTCGAAGCGTATTCTACCTATTCAAGCAGAATCTAAAGGAAAGTTTGTGCCCAACTACCAAGGACCATTTATTGCTCAAAAGGTGTTATCTGGAGGAGCTCTCATGTTGGCAGGGATGGATAGAGAAGCATTCCCGAGCATAATTAATTCTGATAGTGTGAAAATATTTTATTCGTAAATCTCCTTTTGTAAGAAACGTGTCTTATTAATAAAATACTCATGAAGAATGTTTTGATGTTATGCTGTAAATGTCAAGCTCATGTTCTAATATTATATGAGAGATAAAATAAATGCATGATTTGAGGTTGCGGTGAAAACCCGTTCGTGGGCACTGTAGGCAAGAAAATAGAATCATGACAAAATACAAATATGCCGACACAATGAAAACCTGAAACGGTGCTGTTGTGCAACAATTGCATAACTGGCATTGGTGAAAACCCGGAAGAGTGCTACTGCAATATTAGCCAAAAAAACAAAAAAAAAAAAAAGAAAAGAAGGTGTGTGTATTTGAAAAGTATGTGATGAATGAATAATAATGGTGAATAAATAACTATGTGATCATTTCCTCCTCAGTACTAAATTAAAGATCTATCAGTATTAGAAGACAAAGAAAGAAGATTTTTCCAAGACATCTGCTCGTCAGGAATATGTTATATCACCATCAAGGAGCCACATTCGTTAGGTCAGGATCCTTAGAATCAATATAGGGTACCTACTATTCCACCTCCATTTTGATTGCATTCATTAAAATTTAGCGTGAATAATGCGTGAAAAGAATTATCTTTCAAGAAAATTTCTTTCAATTAACGATGAAGAGGTTACATAGATATTAGCAATTGTAGTTTTTATAAGAAAAGATATGTAGGGTTACAGAATTTTCAACTGCAATACAAGATGAGATATTCATTATAAGGATTAAATATTTGCATGACGAATTGCTTTAATTTCTTGATGAAGTTCGATAATCTCGATGATCAATGCAGCCA
This sequence comes from Sideroxylon spinosum, assembly GCA_003260245.2. NCBI lineage: Eukaryota > Viridiplantae > Streptophyta > Magnoliopsida > Ericales > Sapotaceae > Sideroxylon > Sideroxylon spinosum. Next base: position 5,280 of record QLOD02001639.1, on the reverse strand, counting down.
CATGATCTACTAAGGAAATTCTTATCATGGTTGATCTAATTGTGATGAATTTGCAAATTCCAGAGAAGTGGTTCAGCCCTTTCAGCCCTGTGACTTTTTAAGTCTAGCAAAAATAATATCAACAAGATGAGCATTAACAACAACAATTTCATTTTCCAGGTTCGCTATGATGACATCTTTGGCAGTTACTTGTTCCCTGGCTTCATTGCGAGAACGACGTGCTCTTTTAAGAGATTGCTTCAAAGTAATCATGCCACTATGCTTGATGAAGAGGCCATACATTCAGCATGGGTTCGAGCTTGTTCTCTATCAACTAGTTTCATGCCCAAAGTTCTGATTTGTCTTCTTAAGGTGTCAATTTTTCCCCCCATGCCAAATCTGAAAGAATATGATTGAGCAATTTGAGCTTCAAAAGACAAAGGATTAGAGGAAGGTGGAGGAAAAGCAAAGAAGTCATCAGTGCGAGCGATCTCTTTTGTAAGCTAGCTGGGATATCCAGGGACGATAAGCCCGTGTGATTTGATTCTGGGAAGATGAGAATATAACTAACTATGCTCCCACATTTGAAGAGCTTGTGGAACACAAACATTTTCAACACCATTTATGGTATTGAAACATATATTATTGACATCACAAGAAGTGGGAATATTCTAACACATCTCATACTACCACAATAGTCTGGTGCCTCTAAAAGCAACTACTTCACCAAGACCCACCAGAGGTACAATTGAAAAGTCTCGATTGATGATACAAAGAGGTTTGCCGATGCCTGTTGTAAGTGGCTAAGTGACTCAATTAGGGTGAGCAGATCACAGCAAAGTAGTCCAGTCATCAAAGGAATCTGGAATGGGGCATACTCTTTGAAATTGGGTCTCATGGCTCATAGACGTAAGTTGAATGATGGTACGAGAGAAGTATAATTGATGGGGTGTTTCGATGCATACCATGTACCCAATAGTTCATAGATAAAGCGGCTCAATTAAAGCACAAAAATGTGAGCCCTCAGATAGAAGAGAAGAAGACAAGCATCTTTATGTTTTCGCCATCACCATAGGAACAATGGAATAGCCAAATTTTAGAAGGTCAACAAAGCTGCAGAATCTTCTATTAATTATCATGTTAGAACGGGGAAATAGTAAAAAACTGTTCATAGCTACACCCAAATTGTTGATACGAGCTGCTCGCCATAGTTCTATCTTCCCAAAGAATTCTTTGCAATTGATGTTGAAACCTTCTGAGGATTGGAATCAGTCTAGTAAGGTTGAAAGTTCGAAAAGAGGAATACGCGGATCCAGAGTTCGAAGTACATCCTTGGGAAAGCGAGGGACCTCTTTCATGGTTTTAACCAAGCAATCATTGCAGAAAGGAGCTATGCTTTTGCCAATGTCGAATGGACAACTAACATCCCTTGATATTCTTGTGGAGTAGGAGAAAGTTCACAAGAACAGAAGTGGAATCAAGAAAGATCGGGACACCAAAACTGGCTCAACATCATCATAGATCAAGGGGAACAGTAACATCCATCGACGATCTTAACTCACCAGATCTGCTTTTGAATATGTTTTGGTCATTGGTGGGCAAGTCATCATGCCATGTTGCTAACTGAACACAACCCTGTTGAAGATTCATCATGGTTTGCAAGACAAGAGAAAGAAGTTATTGATAATGAAGCATTATAGTAGTGTAGAGATGGAACCCTTGTCAATAAGGTGAAATCTTCAAAAACAACTTTTATACAAGATGATGCCGATAACATAGTTACTACACAACAAGCAGTGTTCCCTAGCCATTAGCAAAAACATTATAAGGCCTATTACAAAATGAGTTCATAATAATTTCAAAGACTTCAGCTCCAGTCATCAGCTGCATCTTCCGCCGGACTTTGATAATGAGGAGTACCGTAATACATGTTGAACATGCCTTGTTGAGCTGAAGGCCATCCATAACTTCCCGGGCTAGGTGAATGGAATGGAGATGGCAAGGGAAAATCATGAGGGTTTCTGGGCTAGTTACTAAGAGAAGGAACAGAGCTAGGACTAGCATGATTTGCATCTGGAAAAGGATCAAAAGAGATCATAGATGCAATGTCAATGGGATAAGGCAATTGACAACTCATCCCAGCAGAAACATCAGGCTGACAAGACATTGGATGATCACTCCCAATAGAAGGATTCATGTGACAAGGCATCTGATAGCTCATCCCGATGGATGGATCAGTTTAAGTCAGTACCTGCTAATTAATTCCCATTGTTTGATCAAAAGGATAAGGAATATAACAACTATGATCACCCGGATTTTGGCTAAGATCAGCACCTTCTTGGTTGAAATTCATTAGTTGCTGAGAAAACTCTGTGTTACTTCCTCATTTTCTTGATTCATTGCTAGGGCAACATCTTATCACCCTCTTCTGCATCAAAGTCAGGATTTATAGTGTTATCCCTCAGCTTTTGAAGAAGTCGAGCATCAATAAGAGAAGTTTAAACAAATGAGGATTTCTTGTGGAAAAATTAAAGATAAAGCAGTAATGATGCTTACAATTTCTGTGTTACTATTGGCACATAGAACTTCCGTAGCTTCCAACACCTTTAGAGCAGCTTCATGGGTTATGCAAGGAACGACCCCTCCATATGAGTCCAATTTTTGCCAATAGATCTGGGATACACTACCAATTTCTTCCTCTCCATCAGATGTGCGTGTTGTCTGGATTTGCCTAGGGGAAACTCTACCAAACCATTCGTAATAATCATTTTATGTTGGCATTAGTAAGTTTGCAGATGGGATAGGATTGGGAATTGGGGTGGAAAGGCTACCATATGTAGCAACAAGGGGGTCCATTGGAACTCTAAATTCACCATTATTGAACTGAGCCCAACAACTCTCTCCCATATAGAGTTCCCAAGCGTCGATGCCTTTAAAATCACATTGAGTGAAAGAGTAGGGGACACTTCTACGAGCAAAGCCAGCCATGATTGCATTGTTGGAAAGGTGCCTAGCATACCTTATTACGAGTTAGCATTTTGAATTGAGATCTAAACATAGAGAGGTTTGTTATGTTAGGAGAACGTGCAACATTAGCACAATCCCAACAAGCAGCTTGAGGGATTAATCTGGTATCGTTCTGCATATCTGAAATCAATGTGGGAGCACCAACTTTAAGATATTCATAACACCAGTAATAGAGAAAATACCAGAAGCTTGTGTTGCATGCACAAGGGGACGAGACAGGAAGCCTCATAGTTTTGAGGAAAAGAGCAGAAGTAAAACTTCCCCAATCCGGGTTCTAAGGGCTAGATCATGGATCCACCAGGCTCACAAGATATATAGGAAAGCGGGATGAAGAAGTCGAAGCGAAGTAGCCTATCAGGATTAAAAGCATCAGCCTTCAAAGTCTTTTCAAGCTTTCTGGTCTGGGAACTTTTCACACCATGGAGACTACTGGTTCAGATTTCTTTGAAGTTGCACTTGAAGTCAACATCTTCGAAACCATAAAGCTCTTTTGCTCTCTCAACAGAACATTCCCCAACGACCACTGGACTTCCTTCAAATTTAAGGCCAGTTATCATAAACCAATCATATGGAGTAATGTCAATTTCACAAAATCCAAAATGAAAGGTATCTGTGTCAACAAACCATCTTTCTAACAAAGCTTTGATCAAGCAGGGGTGAGAGTAAATGTGCCTGAAATTCATGCAAATTCCAAAGCCCATTGACAAGAGCTCACTTTTCATCTGAGGACCGAGTTTCTATGAGATTTTTAGACATTTCACAGAAGCACCTCGGCAATGATGGATTGACATGCAAATATAGGAATAGTGCATCACTACGGAAGGATGGAATCTTAGGTTGTGAAGAAGAGGAGTATCTCTCACAGCATCTTGCAAAGAGATCCCATGAGATATATTTTCTATTTACCGAAACTCTGGGATTGGGAGGCAAGATTTCCTGATTATGTAGTTCACCACTTCTTATTTAACGACGGGTCGTTTGATTGGCATGACTAATTGAAATAGGATGTTGTTGAGAGGATTCGGGTCGTTCACTGGAAGCACTTCTTTAACTGGATCTCATCCTAACCATTCTATGGAAAATAATAACAAAGAAAATGACTCGAAGCGTACTTCACAGGTATTTTTAATTATTGTAAATAAAATTCATCTTTAAAAGAAAGAGCATTAGCATAATAATAAAATTTTGAATATTCATTCATTTATCACTCATTCATTTATTGTAGCATGATCTAAAATTAAGAATGAGGAGTATTTTTATTTTTGCAAATGTATATAAAAAATTTTCTTTTAAACAAAAAGGAAGGATTATTAGAAACTTTGATACATGGAACTTCTTCAAGAGAAAACAATTTTGAGAGAGAATTGTAGGTAGAAGATGTTTTGGTTTGAATCATGAAAATGAACAAGGATGAGTTCTATTTATAGACACTAGAAATTACCCTTGCCAGAAGGCACAGAAATATAATTTATTTGTATAAATAACTTAATTTTAAATTTATAAAGTAAATCTACATAAAAAAAAGTGTAAAAATAATCTACAAAAATAAAAATAATTAAGGTATAAAATTTTATTATTTATTACAAATATTATCACATTTTTTAAAATAATAATCCAAAATCTTGTATATAAAACAATATAAAAAGAGTAAGAAAAAAGAAAAAAAATCCTAACTATGTAATAAATTTATAATTTTATACTTTTTTATTATATAAATAACACAAAGTGTAAACATGTATGTATGTAAAATTTAAGTTTTAAGCTCATTAATTTAATTTAAATATTTATTTTAATAAAGAAAATTAAAATTTAAATATATATTTTTAAATAAAAAATTTAATTAAATTTCTCTAATAGGTTTAATAAATGGGTACAATATTAATATAAAAATTTTTATATATTCAAAAACATATATGAAAATAGTGAGAAATTATATTTTCATGTCATATGGAAAGACAATCAAAGTAGAGAGTGAAAGAAGTAAACCTAAGGGCTTGATTGGATGGTGCTAAAATTCTAGGGGGATAAGTTTTAGAGGGAGTATAAGATAAGAGAGGGTATTATTTTTAGAGGGTTGGCCCACATTGATGTAATGTTTATGGAGGGGGATAACTTTTGACTTGGTTTGAATGTCTTATAAATAAGATGGGGTGAATGATAGAAAAAGTAGTCAAATGACTCTTTTGTCCCTGTGATATCCCAAACTTTGTTACCCATTAAATTAAATATTAAATTACAAAACCAACTCTATTTAATCATTTTTGGACAATTTGA
>QLOD02001630.1:0-10269 GCA_003260245.2 Sideroxylon spinosum | reverse complement strand
GGAATTGCACTCTTATAATACTCTAACCGAAATGGTACACATTGCCATTAAGGTAGAAAAGCAAATGAAAATGAAGAAGTCCTTAGAGTATGGAAGTGGGCCGTATGCTTCAACCGAAAAAAGTTCATGGAGATCGAGTGTTGGCAAGCTAGAAAAGAATGAGAAGGAGATAGCAAAACAAAGAAAAGAAGAATGGAAAGGCAATGGAAAGGTGGAAGAAAAAGAAAGGAAAGGAGTACCTACTAGGGCTAGAGAAGTGAAGTGTTTCAAATGTTTGGGGCATGGGCATTATCCAAATCAGTGTCCAAACCAAAGAGTGATGTTTATGAGAGAAGATGGAGGAATAGAGAGTGGAGATGAAGATGGGGAAGAGGAGACACCAAATCTGGCCGAAAGTGATGAAGAAAAGGAATTGGAAATGGGTTAGCAAGATCCTATGGTTGGGTTGTCTTATGCAATGGTTTCCACGAGGGCTTTGAGTGCACAAGTGAGTTTGGAAGGTGGGGATGCAATTCAAAGAGAGAACATCTTCTACACAAGATGTGTTGTGAATGAAAAATTGTGTAGTATAATAATTGATAGTGGTAGTTGTTGTAATGTGGTGAGCTCTCATCTTGTGAACAAGTTGGGATTGGTGTGTAGGAAGCGTCCAAAGGCTTATGGACTACAATGGCTGAATGAGTGCAATAAATTGAAAGTGACCAAGCAGGTTGTGGTTCCATTCACCATAGGGAAGTATAAGGATGAGTTATTATGTGATGTTGTGCCTATGGTTGCTACTCATATCTTGTTGGGGCGTCCTTGGCAATATGATAGGAATGTGACACATGATGGAAGGAAGAACAAGTATTCTTTGGTGAAGGAAGGCCGAACTTACACCCTAAACCCTTTGAGTCCTATTCAAGCTCATGAAGACCAAGTGAGGATTATGAGAGCAATTGAAGGAAAATCAGGTGAGGTAGAGAATGAAACAAAAAAAGAGGAGGGAAAATGGAGGAAAGAAAAGAGTGAAGAGAGAAAAAGAGAGATAAAAGAGAAAAAAGAGAGAACAAAAGAAATGAGAGAACAATTTGGTTCAAAAGAAAAAGAGAGAGAGAAAATGGCATTGTTTGTAAAAAAAAAAAAGAAATCAAAGAGGTTTTGCATGATATGAGTCCTTTATACCTTCTTATGAATAAAGTGTCTTTGTTTTCTAATTCTAACCTTGATTCTTCTCTCCCTAGTGTTGCTACTTCTCTTTTGCAGGAACATGAGGATGTTTTTCCCGAGGAGGTGCCACTTGGTTTACCACCACTGAAGGGGATTGAGCATCAAATTGATTTTGTGCCTGGAGCTCAAATTCCAAATGACCGGCTTATAGAAGCAATCCTGAGGAGACTAAAGAGCTTTAGAAGCAAGTGGAGGAATTGTTGGACAAGGGATATGTGAGGGAGAGCATGAGTCCATGTGCCGTACCCGTGCTTTTGGTGCCAAAGAAGGATGGGACATTCAGAATGTGTTGATTGCTGTGCTATCAACAAGATCACGATAAAATACAGGTATCCCATTCCTAGACTAGATGACAAGCTTGATAAACTTCATGATGCTTGCATATTTTCCAAAATTGATCTTAAGAGTGGTCATCGTCAAATTAGAATGAAAATAGGTGATGAATAGAAGACTACATTTAAGACTAAGTATGGCCTTTATGAGTGGCTTGTGATGCCTTTTGGGCTCACAAATGCACCTAGTACCTTCATGAGATTGATGAGCCATGTGTTGAGGTCTTTTATTGGGAAATTTATTGTTGTCTACTTTAATGATATTCTGGTTTATAGCAAAAGCATGCATGACCATTTACAACATTTGAGAAGTGTGTTTGATGTTTTGAGAAAAGAAAAGTTGTATGCTAATGTCAATAAGTGTTGTTTTTGCATGGAAAGACTTGTGTTCCTTGGATTTGTTATTAGTGGAAAAGGAATTGAAGTGGACAAAGAGAAGGTGAAAGCCATTAGGGAATGGCCGAGACCTTCCAATGTGAGTGAGGTGAGAAGTTTTCATGGGCTTGCTAGCTTTTATCGTAGGTTTGTACCAACTTTAGTAGCTTAGCCGCTCCTTTGAATGAATTGGTGAAAAAGAATGTTCCATTTGTATGGAGTGATGAACATGAGAATGCATTTAACATGTTAAAAACAAAGTTGTGTTCAACACCCTTACTTATACTGCCCGTCTTTACCAAAGCTTTTGAAATTGAATATGATGCCTCCAGGAAAGGGATTGGCACTGTTTTGATGCAGAAGAGAAAGTCCATTGCATATTTCAATGAGAAACTAAACGGGGCCGTTTTGAACTACTCAACATATAACAAGGAACTATATGCATTGGTGAGGGCTTTGGAGACATGGTAGCACTACTTATGGCCAAGGGAGTTCATCATTCACACTGATCATCAGTCTTTGCGGCATCTTAGGGGCCAAGAGAAGCTAAACAAGAGGCATGCTAGATAGATCGAGTTCATTGAGTCATTCCCATACGTGGTACAATACAAACAAGGTAAAGAGAACATTGTGGCCGATGCACTCTCAAGAAGGTATAATCTCCTTAACACACTTGATTATAAATTGCTTGGCTTTGAATATGTTAAGGAATTATATGATCATGATTCTGATTTTCACAAGTGCATATGGCATGTGAGAACATTGCATTTCAAAAGTACTTTAGGCATGATGGATATTTATTTAGGGAAAACAGATTGTGTGTGCCCAAAAGCTCTTTGAGGGATTTGCTTGTGCATGAAAGTCATTATGGTGGTCTTATGGGGCATTTTGGGGTTGCTAAAACTCTTGATGTACTTAAGGAACATTTCTTTTGGCCCCATATGCAAAGGGATGTTGAGAAATTTCGTGCCAAATGTGAAACTTACAAAAGAGCCAAGTCTAAGGTGATGCCTCATGGGCTATACACACCATTGCCCGTACCTAACCATCCTTGGGTTGATTTGTCTATGGAATTTATTTTGGGGTTGCCTAGGTCACCAAGGGGACATGATTCCATTTTTGTGGTAGTTGTTAGATTTTCCAAGATGGCTCATTTTATCCCATGCAAGAAAACTGATGATGCTACTTATGTAGCCAATTTGTTCTTGAGGGATATCGTTAGATTGCATGGCATTCTTAAAACTATTATTAGTGATAGAGATGTGAAATTCTTGAGTCATTTTTGGAGAGTGCTTTGGGGAAAATTAGGAACAAAATTGTTATTTTCTACTACTTGCCATCCCCAAACTGATGGACAAACCGAAGTGGTGAATAGGTCTTTGTCTACACTCTTGAGAGCTTTTGTTAAGAGAAATTTAAAGTCTTGGGAGGAATGCATACCTTATGTTGAATTTGCATACAATAGGGTTGTGTATTCATCTAGTGGGTATTCACCCTTTCAGATTGTATATGGCTTCAACCCACTCACTCCCCTGGACTTATCACCTTTGCCAATTAAACACATTGTTTCTCTTGATGGTAAGAATAAGGCAGAATTTATGAAGAAAATATATGCACAAGCTAGGTTGCATATAGAAAAATCTATCATATGAATCACATGCTAACAAGGGCCGGAAGGCAATTGTGTTTGAACCAAGTGATTTAGTATGGGTACACTTGATGAAGGAAAGGTTTCCTCAACAAAAGAAACCAAAGTTATAACCTAGAGGAGATGGGCCTTTTAGAGCCTTGGAACGCATTAATCTAATGCCTACAAGATCGAATTGCCAAGTGAGTATAGTGTGAGTAATACTTTTAATGTCATTGATCTTTCTCCCTATTTTGGTGCAGGACCAAATTCAAGGTTGAATTTTTCTCAAGAGGCCGAGGATGATGAAGAAGCTCCATCATTACCAAGCTATCAAGGACTCATAAAAAGGGCCAAAGCAAAGGAGCTCCAAAGTTTGATCATAGGAACCTTTGGCCAAGAAGAAGCAATCGACCAAGGAGAAGAGACCAAATGCATAGTTCTTTGCCAAGTGGATGAAGGGAATTGCCAAGGGAAGACAAATTGAAAACTACATGGCAGCCGCATGGAGATCTCCTATTCAGCCAAGAGAGAGAGAGAGATTTGATACGTGGAGAATTTGTATTGGACTAAATGATTGGAAAAGCATCAAATCTGCCATCTTAAGAGTCATGTCTATTTTGGTCTTTGTTTTTTTTTTATATTTATTACTATATTTAATGAGTTTTGGTACATGTGGTGCAGCTATTGTCATAAATAGGAGTTATGAGCGTGTTTAGTACTTATTGCTATATTTAAGTGAGTCTATTGGTCTTTCCTATTCTGGGAGGGCTAGAGATATATAATGTATGCTGAACAAAGGTTAAAGGTAAATGAACAATCATATTTCTTTTGGTATTTTTCAAATCCAATTGTGAGCATTTTTTTTTCCTTGCTTCTTAAAAGAACTAGGACTTCGACAATATACCATTTTTCTTTTTTATCTTTGATAATCAAGTCACCTTAGGATCTAATTTCTATTGTGATTTGATTCCTCAGCTTTCCTTCTTCGGATCCAATTAGTGCCTCTCCACGGGTTGGGGTTGTGTTAATCAACTGAAGAAGATAACCTTGTTGTGGTGATTCTAAAGATCCTTTCATCAGAAGATGATGATAAAAATAAAGCAATATAACACCTAAGATAGAAGCAAAAAGTTTGTACACCAATGCACAAGTAAGAGGTATGGTTATCAGCAAACCAACAAAAGCGAGACAAGAACCGAAATAGAACAAGAGAATGGAGGAGGTGGTAGGTTCGAAGAAAAGCAAAGAGAAATACAATGATCCTCATTATTGCAGAAGATAGCTCAACAAGCTATGGGAAAGGTAAAGCAACAGAGATGGATAGCTCAAACTAGGACAACCCTCTCCCATGGGGTAATAAAAGGATCAAAGAGCCGGTTAAAAAAGATGAGGGGGTTAAGCGGAAACATCTAAAAAGGTTAATGTGGGAAGGGAGTTACAACAAATTAGTGGTGATAAAGAGTTAGTTTTTAAAGGAGTACAACTAAACAAAGAAAGTGATGATAAAAGTAAGGAATATAACTGAAGTGACCTAATATACTAATCGATAAGTAAGAAAAGAGGAGAAAAATGAAAACAATTGACTTTTAATCGAGGGTATCTAATTTGGTTTTATAACAATAACACTTACAATAGAAGAATAAAACTTACATGCCAATGTTCAAGGTATTACGCAAGTAACAATCAAATTCCAAGTCTCCTTTGTATTCACAATGAAGCGCTTCAGATGCTGTTGTTATAAGTTGGCTCTGGCATAGTTTGGAGTCATTGGTTCTTTGCACAGTTGCTTTTATGTGGCTCTTCTAAAGCCATATGGGATTCACTAGCAGATTCCTTTTCTCAAAAGAGTAATGTTTCAGAGGTTTTTGAGGCATATGAAAAACTCTTCTCCTTTCTCCAAGGTACTCAACCATTGTCTGAATATTACAGCAATCTGAAAGCTTTAGGTGATTGTCTTCTGCAATTTCATCCCTTTCCAGAAACTAAGCCTGAGATGATTCGACAATGGGATAAGCACATGACGATTCTGCTTCTTGCTGGTCTCAATGATAATCTTCGCAGTTATAGGGATCAATTTTTGGCGGGAGAAACCATACCTTCTATGGCTAATGCCTATTCTTGTCTTCAATGTTCTTCCTTGAGCCATCATTCTCAACAAGCCTCTTCTAGTGGGTTTGGCTTCGTTGCTCTCGTTAGTGGCTCCAGGGCCGTGGTTCTCGTGGTGGATTTTGTGGTTCTTATGGCAATTCTCATGGATGTGGTCGAGGGCTTGGATACGGCACCAAAAAGTGTGATAATTGTGGTGGTACCAACCACATCGAGCAACATTATTGGAAGAAATATAGTCGTCCTGATCAAGCTCACCATGTTACTGCTGATTCTACTAGTCCTGAAGTAGTTTCTAGTTCTACCTCTACTACAAACAATCTTGTTAACTCGAAGGTAGTCTCTTAGGGTCCCTTCTCTCCTATTGAATTGGATGCCATTGTGCAAGCTCTTCGCATCTCTTGCTCTTCCAGTTCCATGCCATGTTGGCCCATTCAGGTAATAGTACTTGTTTTTCCACCTCATCTGCTCCACAGTGGATTCTTGACTCTGGTGCTAATGCTCATGTATCAGTTATTCCTTCTTTGTTTTCTGATTTGATTACCACCACTTATCATCTTACATTAGCTAATGGGTCATCCCGATCCGTAGCTAGTAAAGGATACCTCAACCCTCACATCATTATCATTATCTTCGAGTCTTTATGTGCCTAATTTTCCTTTAGTTTATTATCTGTTAGTCAGTTAACTTGAATCTTAAATTGCTCCATAACCTTTTCTCCATCTTCTTATGTTTTTAAGGATCTTAGGACGCAGAGGATGATTGGTTCGAGATGTGAGCGGGATGGTCTCTATTACTTTGATCCTACTAGTTTCTTTTCATTTTCTTCAGCTTTTCACGTGTCTGATTCACCTCCCCAGTGGCATTATCGATTGTGCCATCCATCATTGTCTCGACTCAAACTTGCTGCTCCTGGTCTTGGTTTTGTCTCCAGTCTCGAGTTGAAGCTTGTCAACTGGGAAAGCATCACCGTAGTTCTTTTCCTAGTAGTAGTCAGGGTCATGAATCTGAACCTTTTTCTATAGTCCATACAGACATTTGGGGTCCTTCTAGAGTTTCTACTATTAATGGTTATTGGTATTGTGTCATTTTTGTGGATGATTTCTCACATACGACATGGTCATTTTTAATGAAAAGTCGTTCTAAATTACCTAATATTGTTTTACACTTTTATAATGAAATTCTTACTTAATTTGGCAAAAGAATTCAAATTTTATGGTCCGATAATGCTTTAGAGTATACCAAGTCTGCCATGGACAAATTTTGTGTTGACAGTGGCATCATTCATCAAACCTCTTGTGTACATACATCTCAGCAACATGGTGTGACTGAACGCAAACACCGCCATCTGTTAGATGTCGCCTGCACTTTACAAATACATATGAATGTCCTGAAACAATATTGGGGTGATGCCGTCTTAACTATTTATTACCTTATTAATCGGGTTCCTTCTGTCACTCTTGGTAATCGATCTTTTTTCTCTCTTATTTGCCCTTCTTCTAATCCTTTTCTCTTCCTCTTCGTACATTTGATTGCACTGCTTTTGTCCATAATCTTGATCCTGGTCTATACAAATTATCACCTCGTGCTCGTCGATGTATTTTCCTGGGTTATTCTCGTAGTCAGAAGGGCTACCACTGTTATCATCCTCCATCTCGTCGATTCTTTGTTAGTGCAGATGTCATCTTTTTTGAGTCTACACCCTATTTCCAGGTTCAGGGGGAGTTATCCCCTCATGAAGGGGAGTTTTACCCTTCTTCTCGGGAGGGGGAGTCATCATCTATTTCTTCTATTCACCCTGTTCTTCCTATTCTTGATATGCCATTACAGGTCTATCAGTGTCACGCTCACCCTGCTCCAGTCACCGCTGCACCTATGGATCCTGCACCCCTTGAAACACCTGCTCCTGACACTTCTACTCCTGAACTAGATACGTCTGTCACTAGTCAGGATGAGCCTAAGCCTCTTGCTATTGATGATCTTGATCTTCATATTGCCCAAAGACGAGATAAACGTACATGTAATCAGCATCCTATTAGTAAATTTGTTTCTTATCATCGTATATTACCTCATTTCCAGTCCTTTGTTGTTTGTGCCTTGTCTTCTATGTCTATTCCTACATCTTACAATCAAGTACTATTATCACCGGGCTAGAAGAAAGCAATTGATGAGGAGATGCAGGCACTACATCACAATTAGACATGGGAGCTGACTTCTCTTCCGCCAGGAAAGAAGACTGTTGGTTGCCGTTGGGTTTACACAATAAAGTACCATCTTGATGGTTCAGTTGAGCGTCTCAAAGCTCGTTTAGTGGCCAAGGGTTATACCCAAACTTATGGAGTAGACTATCTTGAGACTTTATCTTGAGACTTTCTCAACGGTGGCTTGTCTTAATTTAGTTCGTATCCTTCTTTACAGTAGCAATGTGCAGGTCTTGGCCCTTGTTCTAATTGGATATTAAAAATGCATTTCTACATGGTGAACTTCAGGAAGAGATATATATGGACCAACCACCAGGTTATACTATCAAAGGACATGAGCATCATGTTTGTCGTTTACGCAAAGCCTTATATGGACTTAAACAATCTCTTCCTCCAGGAAAGAACCCCGAGCATGGTTTGATCGCTGTTGGTTGCCGTTGGGTTTACACAATAAAGTACTATCTTGATGGTTCAGTTGAGCGTCTCAAAGCTCGTTTGGTGGCCAAGGGTTATACCTAAACGTATGGAGTGGACTATCTTGAGACTTTCTCACCGGTGGCTCGTCTTAATTCAATCCGCATCCTTCTTATAGTAGCAGTGTACAGGTCTTGGCCCTTGTTCCAATTGGATATTAAAAATGCATTTCTACATGGTGAACTTCAGGAAGAGATATATATGGACCAACCACCAGGTTATACTATCACAGGAAATGAGCATCTTGTTTGTCATTTACGCAAAGCCTTGTATGGACTTAAATAATCTCCCCGAGCATGGTTTGATCAGTTTAGCTCTGCTCTTCTAGATTATGGCTTCAAATGGTCTACCTCTGATCACTCAATATTTATTCATCAGTCACCATCTGGTACTATTATCTTGATTGTTTATGTGGATGATATCATCATTTCCGGTGACGATGCTAAAGGCATTTTAGAACTAAAGAGTTATTTCGGAAAATAGTTTCACACAAACGATCTTGGAGCTTTCTACTATTTTCTTGGGATTGAAGTCGCTTGTTCTTCCTAGGGTATATCCTTATCTTAAAGGAAATATATTCTGGACTTACTCTCTGAAACTGGACTTTTAGGTTCTCGTCCTGTTGACACTCCTATGGATTCTTCTGTCTGCTTAGATAATTAAAGTGGTGATCATTTTCTTGATGTTGGTTGTTATCGATGTCTTATGGGTAAGCTGATTTATCTCACTATGTCCCGTCCTGATATTACATATGCAATTGGAGTGGTCAGTCAGTTCATGCATGCTCCACGTAAACCTCACGTTGAAGCTGTATGTCGTATCCTGAGGTATTTGAAAAATTCCCTTGGTAAAGGTTTATTCTATCGAGCCTTTACCACAATATCGATCTATTTCATCATTCTTTCAAGCTGAGTACTTAGGATTTGGCTTTGGGTTCCTTGTTGTGCATCTTATCCTATCATTACTTCCCCCACCAAGTGGTTCCTTGTCCTCAAGGACCATGGAAGGAAATTGTTCCCGCAGCAGCTTTGTGTTCTCCCATATAGCTTCTTCTGCCGGTAGGTTCTGCCATTGCACTAAACTTTCTTCGAGAAAGCCTTTTCTTGTTTTAACCCATTGCGTATCGAGGATGACATGAGGCTAAATTTGAATAATGCCATCATCAGAAATTGGTGGAATGTCTATGGAAGGGGTGGATTTTTCTCCAATGAAACATTTCAGCAAAGAAATGTGGAAAACAGGGTGTATGCGAGCCCCTTCTGGCAATTGAAGCTTGTAGGCAACCGACCCAATTTTTTCCAAGACTTGATATGGACCGTAGAAGCGGGCCGCTAGCTTGTGATGAGCTCATTTGTAGACTGTTTGTTGTCTGTATGGAGGTAACTTGAGGAACACCAGTTTGCCTACTACAAATGAGACATTTCTCCTATTTTTGTTTGCTGTTTGTCCCATTCTATTGATAGACAGCTCTAAATTACTCTTAAATTATCGCAATAGCTCATCCCTCTTGACCATTGTTTTATCAACGTCATCGACCACCGAAGCACCTGGTTGATATGCAAGAATGGGAGGTAGAAATCTTCTATAGAGTGCCTGAAAAGGGGTCATGCCGGTGGAAACATGATATGTAGTATTGTGCCAATATTCAGCCCAAGGTAGGTATAAACTCCACTTGCGTGGCCATTGGTGAACAAAACAGCGGAGATACTACTCGAGGCAGCGGTTGACCACCTCTGTTTGGCCATCGGTCTACGGATGATAGGCGGTGCTGAGATGCAGCTTACTACCAGACATTTTGAAGAATTCGTGCCAGAATTTACTATATGAAGAGTGGATCTCTGTCACTGACAATTGTTTTGGGTAGTCTATTGATTGCATGCAATCATTGTTATTCTTTAGCCATTTTTCACACTCATTTTATGGACATTTATCAAGGGAACTA
>QLOD02001600.1:0-10271 GCA_003260245.2 Sideroxylon spinosum | reverse complement strand
ATAATTTGATTCTACTTCAGTTAAAGCCATACCAAAACCAAAATCAAACTAAAATATATAGTTTGGATCTAAAAAATAAAGTGAAACTAAATTAATCAAAAATTAAAATTTTAACTCAGCTATTTGATTCTGTTTCAATTTTGCACATCCATACATATATTTAAGCGTATATATAATTCAAATGATTTGCATTGCCCACACTAGTGGGGAATGAAGAAAAATAGACAACAACCTGTCAAAGAGGGAGAAGATAATTTTCTTTCTATTCAGGGAAAAGGTGGCTTGTTTCTGGAGGGAACATGGTTGTTGTGAAATAAACATAATTAAATTACTTTATTGCAAAAAGAATTGAAAAAAAAAAAATTCTAGAATAAGGGTTTAGATTGTGATGTTTTGGAATTTCCTCTCAAGATTCCCATTGTTGCAAATAAGTCAAACTCATTATTTTCAGATTTTACCTTTCTTTTTCTTGTAAATTTTCCCAAGATTACATTCTTTGTCATCTTTCCCAGTGTTCAACCTGGGAGAGAAAAAAATCATTTTTATTAAGAGAAGATTCCATAATCTTTACTCATTTTCCATGCATCAAAACAATTTAGTATATATGATTATTACGAGTCTTGCGACAATTAAGTCAAAACAATTGATGACACCTTGCATTTCAATGACTTTTGTTTTCATATGTAAAGACCTCGTGACCGGGGAAGACTCGCAAAAAGATAAACATTTTAATGACAATATAATAAGTTAACAGTAAACCCAATTTATCCACGGTTAAATATATATATAAAATTTGGACATAATTTAAACAACATAAGAATATGTATTAGTTCTTTAGAAGAAACGACATTGCCAGAGTTGGTCTTATTATGACCAGAGTATATATGGCCAGAACATTCATTATATTATTCATTTATATAATGTGTACTAATAATTGACAATTGTATTAGAAAAACTTAATTTAACTTTTATGTGTAAGGATCTTTTCAATACAATTTGATTCATCCAAATAAGGGTTTCTTTATGAAACAACAAAAGTATAAACACCTACCTTGATCCATGCCTTTAACTTTTCTTTTATATTTCTTCCGCCTTTTCCTTTTTCCATTCTGTTTTCTTTGATGGTGAAAAAAAACCCACAAAATATAACTTTTCTTTCTTTCGTTTTCTTCTAATGTTCTGTACCTACCTTTTTTTTTTAGTTTTAAAAGGAGAGGGGAGGGATAAAGTTACATGGGTCACATAAAATAAATTATTAAAATTATTTAACAATCTCCCACTTGGCCCATGTCACGACTTGGTGATTCAACAACAAACCATAAATGCGCAACTTACATTGAACCTTTCAAGTCATCATCCTTAACTGAATTGAAATGACTGGATCATGGTGGTCACAAATCATTTAACGACATGATTCCTTCCATGCATCACTAATCGAATCAATTCAGAATAACTTTAATCAAGGAATACTGTAATCCTTAACTTTACCATCTTTTAAAAGACATAACCTGTTATCGCATCAAAAACAATACATGTATACAACACAATGTGGATAACAATCAAACAAGCAAAAACATAACTTTAATTGAATTCGCAAGTGTCACAATGATATGAACAAGATAACTAGATGTATATATATACATGTAATACTATCATGCTAACAAGGACTTGTTCATAATACCCATCCGGTCAACATGACACGTAAACGTTTTGGGTGGCAATCCTTTAGTTAGAAGATCCGCTATCATCAAATCAGTACCAATATGCTCAATTGACACTTTTTGCTTCTGCACTTCTTCTTTAACAGATAAGTACTTCAAATCTATGTGTTTTGCACCCTTTGAGTACCTATCGTTCTTAAAGAAAAAGACTACTGCGGAATTATCACAGTAAATTCTTAACGTGCTTAGCTATACTGTCAACAATTCTAAGCCCTAAGATAAAGTTCCGCAACCACGATGCATGAACAGTGGCCTCAAAGCATGCCACAAATTCAGCCTCCATAATGGAAGTAGCAATGACAGACTGTTTTCCACTCTTCCATAAAACTGTATCTCCAGCTAATAAAAACATATAACCAAATGTGGATTTCCTCGAGTCCACACATCCAGCATAGTCTGAATCCGAGTAGCCAACCACTTCGAGGTGATGTGACCTTCTGTATGTGAGCATGTAATCCTTGGTGCCTCGTAAGTACCTAAGGACCTTCTTTGCAGCTTTCCAGCGGTCCATTCTAAGATTGCTTTGATATCGGCCTAACATTCCAATAGCAAAGCTGATATTCGGCCGAGTGCATGTCTGAGAATACATCAAGCTCCCAACCACTGACGCGTAGGGAATAGATTCTATTGCCTTTCGTTCCAAATCATTCTTAGGACATTGCATTTCACTAAACTTGTCCCCGTTTTGAATTAGAAATATTCCTGCAGAGCATTTTTCCATTCTAAATCTCTCTAACACTTTATTGATATAGCCTTTCTGAGACAATCCGAACAGTCCTTGTGATCTATCACGGAATATTTCTATTCCTATCATATAGGATGCCTCACCCATATCTTTCATTTCAAAGTTCTTAGAGAGATATTTCTTTACATCATGTAACAAGCCAACATCATTAACAGCAAGAAGTATATCATTAACATATAAGACTAAAATAATAAACTTGCTCCCACTGATCTTCATATAGATACACTGATCAACGATGTTCTCTACAAAACTATATGACATAATGGTATTATTGAACTTAAGGTACCACTATCGGGAAGCTTGTTTTAGTCCATATATCAACTTTTTTAACTTACACACCAAGTTTTCTTTTCCTGTGGTCGAGAATCTTTTAGGTTGGTCCATATAAACCTCTTCTTCTACGTCACCATTCAGAAAGACGGTCTTTACGTCCATTTGGTGAAACTCTAAATCATAATGAGCCACCAAAGCTATAACAATTCTCAAAGAATCCTTCTTTGAAACTGGAGAGAAGGCTTCTTTATAATCAATCACATTCTTTTGAGTGTTACCTTTAGCGACAAGTTTGGCCTTATATCTTTCGATGTTGCCTTTTAAGTCTCTTGAAGTCTTAAAGACCCATTTACAACCGACTCATTTTGAACCTCCAGGCAACTCAACTAGCTCCCAGACTTTATTATCATCCATTGATTTCAATTCCTCTTTCATAGCATTGAACCACTTTTCAGAATCGCTACATTTCATGGCTTGTTTGAACGAGACTGGATCCTCATCAATGCTTAAGTCACATTCATGTTCAAGTGAGTAGACCACATAATCATTTGAAATAGCTGGTCTTTTCTACCTTACAGACCTTCGTAATGCTATTTCTTGTGTTTCATCTACTACTTGTTCATCTTGTGGGTTTGGAATATTAATTTGTTGTTCCGGTATGTTATTTGACCGTGCCACAACAAGAGGGACAACAACTTGAGGAGAAACACTAGGGGTAGTAGTTTACTCCCGAATCTCTCGCATATCCACCTTTCGTGGTTCCCCACTCCTACTGAACTGGCCATTCTCATGTATATCCACCTTTCGTGGTTTGTCACTTTCACTGAACTGGCCATTCTCAATGAAATGAGCATTATTAGTCTCAACTATTCTCGTACTATGGTTAGAATAGTAAAATATGTACCCCTTTGATTTTTCAGGATAGCCAATGAAGTAACCATTAATGGTTCTTGTATCAAGCTTCTTTTCATGTGGATTATATACCCTCACTTCCGCCGGGCAACCCTAAACATGAAGGTGCCTTAAGCTGGGTTTCCTTCTCGTCCACAATTCATAAGGAGTTTTGGGAACTGCCTTACTAGGAACCTTGTTAAGTAAATATGCAGCGGTCTTTAATGCATGCATCCATAAGGATAAAGGTACAGTGCTATAACTTAACATACTCCTAACCATGTCCATAAGAGTATGATTTTGCCTTTCAACTACACCATTTTGTTGTGGTGTATCAGGCATTGTGTATTGTCCGCATATGCCTTGATTTTCAAGAAATTTTGCAAATGGACCCAGACATTGTCCATTTTCATTAAATTTTCTATAGTACTCACCACCTCTATCCGATCTCACAATCTTTACTTTTCTATCTAATTTCCTTTCTACCTCATTTATGAACACCTCGAGGATGTCCACCAGTTGAGATTTTTCATGCAATAGATATAGGCATCCATAACGTGAGAGATCATCTATAAAGGTAATGAAATATTTTTCTCCGCCTTAAGATAAAGCATCGAAAGGACCACATATATCAGTGTCTACCAACTCAAGGAGTTGTCTACTGCTTGTGGCTGCTTTCTTTACTTTACGTTTAGTCTGCTTTACCTTTAATGTAGTCCACACATACATCTATATCAGTGAAATCTAATTGAGGAAGGATTTCATTTTTTTTACCAACCTCAACATTCTTTCCTTGGACATATATCCTAATCTTTGATGCCACAAGTAAGTAGAATTTTCATTTTGTGCACTACATTTACTTCCTACACTATGTTTAACATGAAATAGGGATTCAGCATAATCAACATCAAGATTGAAACGATAAAGACCATCCATTAAAGCACCAGAACCATAATAGTACTTATGTCTAAACAAAGAAAATGTACCATTTCCAATCTTAAAATGAAAATTAACATCATCCAACTTTCCTACAGAAACTAAATTTCTAGCACAATCGGGTACATAGAGACACTTTTCAAGATCTAAATGACATCCAGTGTCCAAGATCAATCTATACGTCCCAATCCCTTCTATTCGTGCCTTCATTCTGTTCCCCATGAGCAAGTACTTTTCAGTTCCGTTTATGGGCTGGATTGAAATGAATCCCTGTGCAACATGAGACACGTGAGTAGTTGTACTTGAATCTAACCACCAGGTATTGTTAGGAACTTCAATGAGATTTGATTCGAAACAAACAGAAACATAATAAATACATTTCTTTTTCGAACCAAGCCTTTATTTTCAGGCAATCCTTTTTAAAATGCCCAGCCTTCTTGCAGAAAAAACACTTCTGTTCCTTACGGATTTAGCCCTCATTAACCTTCATTGGGGCTTTTTCCTTCTTCTTATCCTTTTTACCTGGTTTAGCCTTGCTGCCACTAGCTCCGTCATGAATCGTGAGATGGACAGAATGTTCCTTCATCTTCTCCAATCTTCCTTCCTCCTGAACCAACATGGCCTTAATTTCCTGAAGGTTCCATTTTTCCTTAAGGGTGTTATAGATCACTTGGAACTGACCAAATTTAGGAGGAAGTGAGTTAATGATAAATTGAACTAGGAAGGACTCACTCACATCCATACTCATAAATTTTAACTTTGCTGCTAGATTTGTCATGCTCGTCGCATGATCATGAATGGGTTGCGACCAGTCAAACTTCTTGGTCGTTAGTTCACTCATCAGGCTTCCCACAATGGACTTGTTAGCTATGTCCGATTGTGAGTCCTCTTTAATTTTTATCATAAATTCCCTTGCATTGTCCGTTTTAGGCATTGGTGGCTTAACATTTTTAGCCATTGTCATCCGCATCAAGTTTAAGCTCAGCCTGTTAGACCGATCCTAAGCCTCATAAAAAGACTTTTCATCTTCTGTACTGGTCTCAGTAATGGCTGCAGGCTTTTCATCTGAAACTTTTACTAAGTCCATACCTATAATACCCAGCTTAAACTGAATTTGTTCAGACCAATCCACATAGTTCAACCCGTTGAACTTGACCAGTCCATTGATCAAACCGAACAAATTAGTAGAAACTACAAAACAGTACACAAGTTCATACATTAATGCTTTGAGTAACCATAATGGATTTAAACAAATAATAAATTTTGATTATATACTTAAGTTCACCTTTGGATGATACTTAAATACATAACTTTAAACCAATAATGATGCTAATATAAATATCTTTTAATAAACAATCAATCATACTAAAGTCAACATTCATGTTATCTTTGGATATACAATCATATTAACTAAGTATGTCGATATGGTTCTTTAATGTCATTAATTATAAGCAATGGTCCACCTTTGGGTGACCTCCTAGCGATATAACTAATGATCTCAATTGTTCAATTCCATCTTTTATATCATTTAATAACATCACGTAAACATAAACAATTGAAATGTGCATGAATTAAAATGTCTAAATAATCCTTCAGCTAGGCCACTTTGGTGACTAACAAGCTCTCATGATATAAACATTTTTATTATCTCTTATATTCCAAAACACATAACGATTAAAACAATAATAGCAATAATAAAACTGCATAATAATTAATCACACTATCAGAATTTCTTTTTCAATTAATTATGCTTCTTTAAAATAACATTCAGAACATAAAAATTTGAAATAAAGCAATTACTTGCTTCTGCGGATAAAGGCTCGAAATTTGCTTTCGACAGGTTATCTTTTTACCAGCAGAGGCGTGAATGCCTCCTTTCCGGGCAACAGTTTCTTTTTTTCTTTTTTTTATAAGTTTCATAACCAACAGTGCCTCCATTCCAGCATTGTTAATGGCCCACTCGTCCATGCATGTGTATATATATTTCTATATATGTACATGGTTATTGTATGGTCAAGATAACGCGCACTTTGATCCCTTGATCCATCAATTTATAGATTTAAAGGGGCACTCATTGGAAAGTAGATTCCTAATAGTAATACTTTGCTGTAAGATCATGGAACCAATGTTTTTTTTTTTTTTTTTTCCTTGAAACCGGATGCACCCACTGCCGGTGTAATAACTTCTTACCCAAATGGCTTTTTATATAATATATATATATATATATATATTTTACTCTAGCCCTTAAGACTTTGCTTGAAAGTCATGAAACCGTGTTGCTTCTTTCAAACAAACACTCGCCGGTATTTGGTGTGTATATATATATATATATGAACATATTCTTTAATTTATTCTTAAACTTTCAAAAAACACTGTTAATGAAGAAATAAATTATCCCAATTAATCTTTTAATGGAGCTATCAAAAGTGTTGAAACCATGCTCTGATACCAATTGTTAGAAAAACTTAATTTAACTTTTATGTGTAAAGATCTTTTCAACACAATTTGATTCATCCAAATAAGGGTTTCTTTATGAAAAACAAAAGCTTAAACACGTACCTTGATTCATGCCTTTAAATTTCCTGTTATATTTTTTTCACCTCTTCCTTTTTGCTTTCTGTTTTCTTTGATGGTGAAAAAAAAACCCACAAAACAGAACTTTTCTTTTTTCTGTTTTCTTCTAATGTTCTGTAACTGCCTTTTTTTCGTTTGAAAAAGAGAGGGGAGGGATATTATTAAAACCCTTCTCATTCAATTTCCTTTAAGATCTAACAACCATCACATTGGGCTACTTATATTTGAATCAGCCCAAAGTTACATGGGTCACATAAAATAAATTATTAAAATTATTTAACAGATTGTACATTAATCTAACTAAAACAAAAGTTGTGTTAGCATAAATTTTTCCCTTCCACAAAACTAATCAAGTGGTGATATCTATCTCCACCTTATGTCTAAGTACCTTATCTAGAGGTCCACAAGGGAACATCAAAAGGCCATAATATTAATGACAAGTTTCGTAATAACTCGGTGCTAAGCTCATGACTTATTTGGTTTAATTGGAGTTTAGTTCTTTTATTATTTCAAGTATTGGTTACTGTTGGGCTTGTTGTTGAGTCATCGACCAAAAATCATTTGAAAAATCCACATATCTTTTTTCAACTTTCAATCCAATTAACCTCCCAATTTTACCATAGTCCGTACCCGTGAGAAAAATTATATTTGAACCCATTAACCCAACTTATGTATGTACTCTTGACTAGAGATGTTAAAATTATTGGTGCCCGCTGGATACTCACTTTATCCATCTCGTTTTGAAATGGTATGAAGATATTAAGGTGGTATTTGGATGACAAAAAAATACAAAAAAGAATTGATGTAAAGATGATATGTGACTGAATTTGATTGGATAAAATTAAAAAAAAATTGATAAAAATTAGTGAGTTTTAGTTGGTTTTAGTAAACTAAATGGGGCATAATAAAAAGGACCAGATATGGAAGCTTCCGAACAACAATAAGAATAGGTAAGACAGTCTCCATCCTATCCCAAACCCGTTTAAATATAAATTTATATATTTTTATTTTAATGTATTAAATATATATATAATATGTAAAAAATCCCTTTAGGCTTAATGTTCAAGCTTGTAACTGCTGCCATTCCAAGTTAGTGGGCATGATTCGCCATTCCTAACAATAAAACTTTGTGCCACATTTCCAGAAAAGATTTTGATTATTTAAGTTGGAATTACCTACTGAATCTTTGCTTTGATGACAGATCAACTATCTCAGGCTTCTTCAATTTATTTTAACAAAAAAAAAAATTTATAATTTTCTATTTATAATATTTGCGGGGTAAATAGGGATAGAGACGGATAATTCGTTATTTAGCTGAGACAGAAATAGAAGAGATTTTCATCCCCAAAATGAGGATTGGACAAGTACAATTATTGCTAAACAGGAATAAGATAGGTAAAGTGATCCCCTGTCCATATTCACTCCATTGACATCCTTACTTGTGACCTAAGCTCGATCCACTTATATTGGATATATAACTTATATTCATCACCTCCAGTGGATTTTGTGAAAAGAGTGGAGGTATTGTAAGGGAGAAAGTATAGTGAACCCATTTTTGGCTATTTGGTACGTGAGAAAATAAAGAAAACTCCAAGAAAATAAAAGGGTTTGGATTAAATTTGGGAGTAATACAAAAACTCTTCCAAATGAGAAATTAATCTCAAATTGAAAATTCTTTTTCATAATAATTTATGTTACAATACTTCAGATATATAGACTCCATTACGCCCATTAACTAACTAATCTAACTATGATTAGCTAATCAACCTAACTTGTAACTAACTAACTAATCCAATTTAATTAATTTGGTCGCATAACAATTCCTACCCCCTTTAAAATCCACCTTGTCGTCAAGGTGGGGATATGCAAATTTTATTATTATTATTATTATTATTATTATTGTTGTTGTTGTTGTTGTTGTTGTTGTTGTTGTTGTTTAACTAATTATGGGTCAATATTAATACATTTATGCCTCAGTTGGACCAAGCCTAATGATGATAGCTATATCAAGTCACTTGTTGCTGGTTTGGGTCTATTTCTTTGCCATTTTTTAAGTCCAACAGTGACTCAACCCATGACCCGTCTCTTGATCCACCCAGTTAATGACCTAACTTTTCATATACCTCACCCACCAACCACGTGCTTCATCAATACACGTATATAATTTCTTCAGAAAGCTTCTTCAAAAAGCTTCTTCCATTAGTTTTCTTGTCAGGGCAATTAATGCCCTCATCAATTACATCTACCCTCTTTCAAATCTTTCACTTTATCTGCTTCCTTACAGTCTTTACATCTATCCATGATTGTAACGATCCGCATTCATATAGTACAACATTGTCCGCTTTAGGTTTGGTAAGCTGCTTCTCAAGAGATCACCCTTTCTAGTAGTACTTCCACTGAAGCATACTTAACCCTAAAGTTCAAAGTCTAGGTTTAGAATACCTAGGGACAATGGTACCTTTTAGTTTGAGTGTTATATGGTCATACGATAACTTGTTTAAGTGTTTTGTTTGGTTTTAAATTTTGACACCTCATTGGACCATAATTAATGAAATTGAAAAATTATGTTATGTGCTATAGTTGTTATTTTAATTAGATAGTTTATTCATTAGTAATTAGTATATAAATCCATTGTGGCATTCCTGTTAGTATTATTTTATATCTATATAGTATAGTATCGGGTAATATTATTTATAGGAGAGGTTGCTATGAAAATCGAAGGAGTTGAAAGAATTATTAAAAGTTTTGGAATGAAGGGTGATCTTAAGTTTAGTAGTGACATGAAGTGTAATTAATTAAAGATTAAGGTCTATTTGGAATTATCAACCTTAAATATGTGTGTGTGTGTGTGTGCGCGCGCGCGGTTACTAGTATTCAAATCTTGAGGTAAAATAACATACCCCTACTTGTTTTTTAATAAATTTTAGGTTTCAATTAAATATCAACATGTATAATCTTCTATTTAGATTATATATGATTAATAAATGCTAAATTTTGATTTTTTAAAATTTTTATATATTTTTCTAGCACTTTAAAATATAAATAAATATAATAATGGAGGAATGGGTTTTGAAACATGAAACTGTAAAATTGGGTCTCCTTGGAAAAGTTTATCTTGATGATATTAAGCA
>QLOD02001582.1:0-10274 GCA_003260245.2 Sideroxylon spinosum | reverse complement strand
AATTAGATTCAAATTAGGAAATTATTTTCAATGTAATTCTAAGTGAATAAAATTATCTTGAATTATTTTCAACACATTTTTTAATACAAATTATATTTAGATTCAATATCTTTTAATTATTTTTGTAATTCTAATTAGAATTACATTCAAACTATTTTGAATTATTTTCAATACATAATTTAATAAAAAATATAACATTAATATTATAACTTAATATTACATGTTATAATTAGATTCAAAATTTGTAATTATTTTCCGTAATTCTAATTAGATTCAAATTATTTTGAATTTTTTTCAATATTTATTTAATAAAAAATATTACATTCAAAATTTGTAATTATTTTCCGTAATTTTAATTAGATTCAAATTATTTTGAATTGTTTTCAATATTTATTTAATAAAAAAATATTACATTAATAATATAACTTAATATTACATATTATAGTTAGATTCAAATTATTTAATTATTTTTTAGATTCAAATTATTTTCAATTATTTTAAATACATAATTTAAATATAGCATTAATATTATAACTTAATATTATATATTATAGTTAGATTCAAATTTTTTTAATTTTTTTTCATAATTCTAATTAGATTTAAATTATTTTGAATTATTTTCAATACATACTTAATTAAAAAAATACAATGTTAGTGTGAATCCACTTAATATTTTCTGTAATTCTAATTAAAAAATACACAATGTAAACATGAACCAACTTAAGGAAATATATAATGTTAGCTTAATATTTTCAGTAACTTTATTCAATAGAATCAACAATTAATCACCAGAAAAAAAATCAGCAGTAACATATTGAAAATAACCCTATGTAAATAACACAATGTCAGCACTCAAAAACCAACAAAATTGATAATTCAACAGTTACAAAATATCCAAATCAACAGTTACAAAAATAATGAATCAACATAAAATCTCAAAATAATACAAAGAACTGATGAATTAACCCATACTTGAACAATATATAACGATTTTCTACTCAAAATCCCAAACTAATACAATGTGATTGGAAAGAAGAATTAACAAAGCACTTACCTTTGCCTGTAGCATTGTGAGTCTTTGAAATCATTCAAATATTCACAAAGCTACCAACAAGAAATTTAAGTCAGCAACAAGAACTGGAAAGGGAATAACTTTGATTGAAACGGTTAATGTCAAATTCCAAAGATCGAAACCAAATGAGAAGGGACACAGCGACTGGGAGAGCAAAAAAGAGGGAATTGAGTGGACTGAGAGAGCGGCGAATGAAATGAAGAAGAAGGAGGGTTTCTTGGCAGTCGAGCTAAAACCGTGAAAAGAGTTCCCCTGGTGATAGGAAGGGAGCTGAGATGGAGGCTGGTGCATCGGAAGTGAGCCCAAGTGGTAAGTTTCGCCGGTGAGGTGGGTGTGTCAGAAGGGAGCTTTCTAGGAGCTGAGAAGGGACACAGTAGCTGAGAGAGCAGAAGAGAGTGGATTGAGTGGACTGAGAGAGTAGGGAATGAAATGAAGAAAAATGAGGGTTTGTTAGTTGTCGAGCTGAAACCGCGAAATGAGTTCCCATGGTGAATGGAAGGGAGCTAAGATGGAGGCTGAGAAGTGAGCCCAAGTGGTGAGCCTCGCTAGTGAGGTGGGTGCCTTAGAAGGGAACTTTCCGAAAGCTAAGAGGGGACACGATGACTGAGAGAACAGGAGAGAACAGATTGAGTGGACTAAGAGAGCGAGGATTGAAATAAAAAAAAAAAAAAGAGGGTTTGTTGGTTGTCGAGTTGAAACCGTAAAATGAGTTCGCGTGTGTCTAAAAAGAACCACATTTTAATCTTGCGTTTTTTTCTTTTGCTTCACCAGAAACCGTAATATAGGATTGTGTTTCTCCGACAGCCAAGAACCACGATATGAGAACGCATCTTTAAAACTGTGGAACCAAACTACGTTTTCACTAACAGCATTTTATCAAATACTTCAACTTTGACAGTGTTTCTGTAAAATTTGATTCAAACCTCCATAGAACTAAAAGAAATTCGTCACTTGATTAATAATCATATTTACACGGGAAAGGAATCATTTTAAAGTTTTTAATTATCTAATTATGAGAAAGCTAAAAATTTTGCTTAAAAAAAATTAAAAAATTATTAAATTTTAATTTGTTAAGTGATGGATGTATTCAAAAATTATAAGAAATTAAAAATATTCTTAAAAATTAATAATAATTAAAAAATTGATAAAAGTTAGAAAAAATTAAAAAATTTGGAAAATTTTTAACACTCCAAAAATACACATATAAAATACTTTAAATTATAAAAAGTTCTTAATAATTAACTTTTTAATTTTTTCTTTATTTTTAGCACGATTTTTATTAGAAAAAGTTAAAATAGTTAACACCTTAAAAAAATTAAATTAGGTTTGAAAAGTCATAATAAAAAAAAACGTAAAGGAATTGGGTGAAGGGGGTGTGGAGGAACAATTTTTAGTAACTTTTGATATTTTTGAAAAAATTACTAGTTATAATTTTTGGTGTATTTGATAAAATAAAAAGTAATTTTTAACAACTCTTTGTAATTTTTGGCTAAAAATAGTAATATTTGGTGACCTTAAGTAATTTTAGTAACTTTCTTTCAAATTGAGAAGTTACTGTAGTAGAGTAGAAAAATAACAAAAATTATTGGTTTAACAAACAGTCACAAATTAAAAATTAGCAATTTTTTACTAAAACTTTTGCTACCAAATGCTCCCAATTATAAAGGTATTCGGTATTGTATTTTATATAGTAAAAATAAATACTAGATAATTGTACCGTTTGATGTAAAATAAAATAATATAAAATTCTATAAATATCTATAAATACGAATTATAAAATTATAAAATTGAAAATTTTTAATTATTACATAAAACATGAGACACTAATTCTTACAAATTTTTATAAATTTATACAATTTTAAAAATATTTAATTGACTACCTTACTGCATCACTGTTATAAGTTAAGGCCAGAGTCTTTGTCGCAGTAAATAAATATATTGGAAGGAGTGTAGTACAAAAATGGTGGGATGAGATGTAATTTTGATTTTTTAAAATGATTTAATCATCATTTATGATTCAAATCAATTAATAGTATTAAATGATTATCTCAATCTTTCACCATTCTTGACTTTTTTTTATATGATTTAATGATTGTAATTCAACTTGATTTGACTTTTTTTTATAGGATTTAATGATTGTAATTCAACTTGATTATTTAGTAGTTCAAATCATTTAATGATGAATATTTTTTAATGATTTATTGATGTGTATTTCAAACCTTTATTTATACACAATAAACTCTCCAGTATATAAATTTTTTTATACATTACACTACTTAAGGAACTACCACGTATACGAGTTTATAATAATTTTTTGTACTCCAAACGTATCCTAAACTTTTTATTCTTATATTTTATTTATTAATATAACATCAGTATTATATTATTTTATATGTCAATACAAAATATTATTATATTATATTTATTAATATAATATTATTCAAAATATTTTCTTAAGAATATGAAAACAGTTTTTTTGAAAATATAATACTTAATATAGCCATATAATTTATTTTATTGGCCACTGTTAAATAATTAATAAAAAACTAATTTATAAAATAAAAATAATTTTTCTATGTTTTAAAATATGTTAAATAAGATGAATGTGGATGAGCTGAGGTTGCGTTCCTGGTTATTGCTGCGACATCGGTCCATTTGATTAATTAAAAAAAATTTCAGTAAACGTTTCTCTCACTATTCAGTTTGACATTTGAAAATAATAATAATAATAATAATAATAATAATAATGACAATAATAATAATAAACAAATAATATTACTCCGCGAAAGTGATTTATCGTTATACCTCTATAAATTAACACTCTTAAGGTCATGCAAAATTTATTAATTAAT
Source organism: Sideroxylon spinosum (assembly GCA_003260245.2). Lineage (NCBI taxonomy): Eukaryota > Viridiplantae > Streptophyta > Magnoliopsida > Ericales > Sapotaceae > Sideroxylon > Sideroxylon spinosum. Next base: position 6,350 of record QLOD02001582.1, on the reverse strand, counting down.
TGAGAAATTATTTAATTAAAAATTAAAAATTTATAAGTTTAGACATTAGTTATTAAAAAATTAATTTATTAATATTATTTTTTATTTTTCTAAGATATTGAACTTCGTAATTACATGAATATTACTGTTCGGCAATAAAAAAATATCCCTGAGTAGAGTGGCAGATCCAGGATTTTATCACACTGGGGTCAAACCAATGAGTATAAATTTATAGTTGTATGTAATGTACTGAAAAATAACAAAAACAATAGAACTATGACCAAAATGAGATAATTATGTCTAATATATAACCAAAAAATGGATATCAATCAATTACATATCATTTCTCACCTAAAACTGGCCACATCGATTTTTCATATTTTGGAACCGGTTTATGATAACTTAATTTGAAATGCTATCAAACTTATCTCTCTCAATATACACAATCAAACTATCATGCATCCATTGATCACCCATCCGGTTATGAAGTCGATTCTTCATAATATTGATAGCAGAAAAAACTCTCTCAATTGTAGCAGTCGAAACAGGTAAATTAATACCAACTTCAATAGTTTGTATACCAATGGATACCCTATATCTCTTCGGGTCTTGACCATCTTTTGAGCAAGATCACCAATTCTTTTTAAATTTGAAAGCTCGAAGCTAGAGCGCACATTGATGATGAAATTTTCAAGTTGATCAGAAAGTGCCAAAAGTTCAATACCCAAGAAGTCTTTTGGATAAAATTCAGCAAAGTGTTTTAACCTTTGCTTGTCAAAACTTGCAAATGAGTTTGATGGATTTAGGCATGCAACACAGAGAAGCAATTCGATACTCACCTCATTAAAACGATTATTTATCTCTTGAAGTTGCATGTCGATGATCGTATAGAAAATCTCGACACGATAGTGATGAGAGATTGTCTTTTCTTGAGCTCTACGCCTTGATCTTTCTTGAGAAAAATACGGGCCTTCCATGCTAGGAACACCAATGTTAATTTTGCGACAAAAATCGAAAACTTCATTTATCAAACTACTCCATCCACTATCCCTCATTGATTGAAGTCGATGCTTGGATGCTTGAACTTGTGTCAAGGCATTTACGATGTCTTGGTCTTTTCTTTGTAATGCTTGTGACAAGTCATTCGTAATTGCCAAGATAGATTTCATCAAATGTAAATTGAATACAAACTCAAAAGATTACATGCCCTTCAATAAACGAAAGGCTTCTAATTTTTGTTCTGAAGTGGTTGCATCCTCTACCACAACATCAAGCACATCAATTACGGATACGAACATGTTAACCAAGCTAAGTAAGGTGCCATAATATGATCCCAACGTGTATCACTAGCACGAATAAGAGTGGTCTCTTGATTAAGGCCTTTCCTACTTGTAATATCACCGAGACTAAGGGCTCTAATAATTTGGGTAGCTTGTTTCTCCTGAAGAACATTACAACGTTTGCATAAGGCTCCAAGAATAGTGACAATGTTGGAAACCAAAGCAAAGAAGTTCGCAATATGTACACGATTTTTTGCTACCCTCACAAGTGCTAATTAAAGTTGGTGAGCAAAACAATGAACATAATATGCACATTCATTCTCACACAAATAAGTGACTTTAATCCATTGAACTCTCCTTGCATATTGTTAGCCTCATCATAACCTTGTCTGCGAAATCCAGAAATGCTTAAGTTGTGTGTTGAAAATAAGTCTTCAATTGCATTCTTTAGAGAAAGAGCATTAGTATTAGCAATATGTTTAATACCCACAAACCGCTCTACCACACATCCCTTCTCATCAACATATCTTAAAGCAACCGCCATTTGCTCTTTCGCTAAAACATCCCTAGAGTCATCAAGAAGAATAGAGAAGAACTCATCACCAAGTTCTTTCATTATAGAATTGGTAGTTTCTATAGCAGTAGCATCGTAGATATCCTTTTGAATACTTGGGGATGTGAGTTTAAGATTTTCAGGAGCATTTGTAAGTGAAACAGCACTAACATTTTCATTTTGTAGAGAAAGAAACTTCAAAAGCTCAAGAAATTTTCCTTGGCTGTTTAACAGTTTTGATTCATCATGCCCACAAAATGAAAGCCCTTGTCTCAAAAGAAATCAAGCATTGTCAATTGATGCTATCATTCGTACCTTATAGTCCCTCTTGGCTTCATCGGATAACTTGGAGAAAATAGAATCAATATGTTGCTTTTGATTCAATAAATCTTGACATTTTCTTTGAGCTTGTTATTGGGCGCTATTAATACTTCTTTCATGAGTTATCAATCTATCATTCTTCTTCCAATTTGTATATCCTTTGCCAGCAAAACAGTCACCACCTCCTTGATCTCCTATTTCGATTTTGAAAAGATAGCAATAAAAGCAAAATGCAGCATCTTTTGATATACTATATTTCAACCAATTACCATATTCATCAAACCGTTTAGGATTGAATCTTCTTAAGAACCCCGAATAATTTCTTTGAGGAAATTGGTGGTTACGAGGTTGGCAAGGCCCCTTCAGTAAGTAGGCCCTCTGAACTTGTTCTCGAATGTTATGATCATAATCCATAATTCGAGGTCGAATCCCAGGATCAGCTTGAAGATCCGGTAAGTCACATTCCTTACGACTATGCTTCGACAGCTCATTGTTACTTCTGGGAATTGATGACTCTGCGAGATCCTTTTGTTTAAAATATCTCTTCATATCTACAGAAATAAAACTAAAAAATTTGTTAACAAACTTGAAAGAACCTAAATGTTTTCTAATTTTTAATTTAAAGCTCTAAGTCCCTAATATACTGTCCTTAATTTCAACATTTCGGTTCTAAAAGTTCATTAGTAAGTTTGGTTCATTACTCTCATTTGAATTATTAACTAAAAAAAAAGAAAAAAAAAAGAATTGTCTCTCTAATTATCACCCAAAAAGAGTTGTTTGAGGATAAAGAGGTATCCATTACAAAGTCCAGTGAAGGAATGTCAAAGCTAATTAAATTTATTTTAATTAAATTTTTACTATTACCATTATTGTTGTTGTTATCATTATTATTATAATTTTTATTTTCCACAATTGATCCATGTAAAAGTAAAGGCACAAATACATTGACGTTGACTCAACAAGGGGAATGAACAAGGCTACCATCAACATGGCCATGGATTAGAATTATTAATTTCTTCGGAAACATGTAAACTCAAAATTCTTTATTTTATTTATTTAATTAATCTAATGTAATTTTTGTGTTTACATAATAGTTCTCCTTCCATATCTTTTTACAACCCCATAGGGGCTTGAGTTCACGCAATCATCATGATAACAAAGAAAAGAGGTTCTCAAGCATCATCACATGAGCATGGAATTAACAACAAACAAAGGCACACATTCCACACATTTAAACAATAAATTAGGCTAGGGTTTTGAAAGTAGAAACTTTTACCTTTCTTTAAGGTTTTGCTTTGTTTCCCAAATCCCAATCAACAGATTGTGCCTCTTGTGCCTTATGGAGAGAGAGTTTTTGGAAGTTATTTATGGTGTGAGGACCGTGGGGTAGAGAGGGAGAGAGGGAGAGAGTGAGAGGGAAATGGGAAGACCGAGGGGTAGAGAGGGATGGAGGGAGGGAGGGAGGAAAAGAGAGAGAGAAATGGGTAAAGTTGACCGTGGGAGGGGGAAATCTGAAAAGTAGAAAGGGATTTGGGGGGGAAGGGAGGAGAGATATATATATGTGAGATAATAAAGTAATTTTTAATGTAGGGACCATGGGATGGAGAAACAAATCTGTAAAATGGGTGTGTGTTTGGCATAAAAGTAGCAGTAAATTTTACAAATTATTTTAGGTATTAGAACAATTTAATTTAGAAATATTTATAATAAGGCAAAATTACCAAAAAACTTAAAAAATTATACTATACCTTATGAAAATTTTACTCCCAGTGGGGTCAATTGACCCCCTTGCCCCAATATAAATCCGCCACTGCCTGAGAGTGCTCATTACGTCCACAGAAAAGCAATCGTTCAAACCTGAAAAAGAATAAAAAGTTAAAAGAAAGGGTCGAGGAAGATCCCCGACTACAATCCTTCCGATGATAAAGTCAGGAAAGGCTTGAAAGGCTGGCAAATAAATTGACAGCACTTCGTGCACAAATAGTGAGCATACCTCCATTGGACGTCCAGTTTGCTATTTATATCTCAGAGTTAAAAAATAAATTAATATTAAACCCTTAGAAACCTAATGATTGCTCTTCCATTTGGGAAGCCTCTTTCCCTCAGAGTATGTCTTGCATTGAATGTCCTTTGCTGACATTGAATGTCCTTTGCTTTGCATTAAATATACGTCATTTTTCATTAAATGTATATGAGGCAAAGGAAGGATTGCATGCGATGTGACCCTTAGGAACTGTACAAATGTCCCATCTATCTGCCACTTATAAGGTGGGGGTGTCATCAAATGTAACTAAATAGTAATAAATGAACTAAATTCATTACCCCTTAATGTCCATAATCAACAAGGGGTAAATGCAATCATATCGTCAATGGGCCCCTTTTCTGTACATCTCTCCTGGTTGGGAATACTCTTCCCGAGCATTCCCACGTGAAGATTTTGTGCTCGGAAGCATCGCCACGTGTCAAGTATATTTTATGTACCAATATTATGCCCTCACTCTGGTCGGGAAAAATATTTCCCGAGCAGAGTAGAAGGAATAATTCTTATCATCAGCTGCATTTATTCTTAACCTTTTTCATATCCTTTCTCCTATTATTTCAAGTTAGTTGTGTTGTTCTGTAATTGGTCATACTTGCCATATATAATAGTACGTGGAGAGTCCGGTTGACTTTAAGCGAGTGTAGTGACCGACCCTAAAATGTGTTTGGTTTCTTCCTCTCAAGTGCAAGAGGGTAGTCGTAGTTTTAAACTCGGTGAGTCAGAGATTGAGTTCTCAGGAAGCCTATGTTATTTAGTTTTTAGGTTACGAAGGGATAGGGTTTAATGTAAAAGAGATTTAGTGTTCAATTGAACTAAGTTTTGGAATTTAACAAAAATAAAACAAATAAAAACAAGTAAAATTAAAACCAATAATTAAATTACAGTTATGAAATAACTTTAACAATTCAATTCAATTTCTATTTCTTTGTAATTCAGAATAAATTGGATAATAATTTAATCTAATTAAATTACTAAGATACTCAAAATCGATTAATGAAATCAATAAAGAAAACGTTCTTGATCTAACTTACAAGTCAGGGTAGTTCACTACTTTACTCTGGAATGTTTACTTTCAAACTTGAAATTCTGTTTTGTTTGAAAATTATTAAGAACATTTGAATCAAAAACCAGTACTAGTGATTTCAAGCGAATATGGTTAAAGATTTTTGTTTTCAAAAGCTTTTCAAACAAATGAATTCAAAGTTTTACTCGAAACCTATTTATAATCTTGTTCAAAATTATGTAGAAAGTTATAATCGAAAACCAATACCAATGATTTCAAACGAATGTGGTTAAAGATTTCCGTTTTCGAATGTTTTGGAAACAAGTTAAAATAGATTTAAAAACAGTAGATCTCTATGCATGTGCTTTTGAAACCCATGCGAAAGATCTACGTAGATCCCAGAGTATTTTCATGAACTACCCGTTCTTGATTCGTTGAATCAAGAACTAGGGTTTCTACGCTAACATTATTTTAAATGAAACAAAAGCAATAAAAATGTAAATCATCATTCGATCTATCAATTGAAATCTAAAAATCATATATTTAAATACTTGAACGAAAGAAACTTACACCTAAATCAATTCTAAAAAAGCGTAGGTAAAAAGAAGTACAGTGAAGGACAAGAACATATCGTATGAATCCATAAAAATTCTCAAAATTAATCTAAAAACTCTCTTAAACAGTTCTCTCAAACAGAATATGAAAAGAATGAAACTATGGAGGCTCTCCTTTAGTTGGTTGTGCAAAGGTCCTTTTATAGGGTTCATCAAAAACCCTAAAAAAAACTTAAAACGCGCGCCCAAAAAAATTCATGGGTGGTCCGGACCACAGAATGGTGATGTCTCTCGGTAGTCTGGCCCGTTTGGGGGTGGTCTAGACCATAGAATGGTCAGTGCTCTCGGCTTGATTCTTCAAACAGCTTTCAGTCTCCAAATTCCACTAGAAGTTTTACCTTAGATAAGATGGATTCAGGCTTTGGCTAAAACAAAAAAGTTGTATATATTTGAGTCTTCTGTCTAATTCAAAAAGAATCGTGTCAATCGGAGTTGTGAGTGAAAAGTTATGGCCAAAAAATGGACAGGGTGTCTTGCTGGAAATTTGCAGTGGTTTGCACATTTAAGCTCCAAATTCGCTTTTCTTGAATTGTTTTCCTTCCAAACTCCTACAAAACAC
>QLOD02001524.1:0-10276 GCA_003260245.2 Sideroxylon spinosum | reverse complement strand
TTCAAGTCTTAGAAATGGATTATTACCTTCACCATTCCTGTCCCGTTGTCACATACGAGAGGCTGAATATCTTCAGTATCTGTCATTTCCTAATATATGCTGGACAAAAAGAAATTATCAAGTCAAAAAAATGCAGAAGAGGATATTTTAAATCATAGATAAAAGCACTCAAACATTATTTCTAAAGAGCCCCGAGCCATTTTTGTTTTTACTATAACATAGGAGCTGGATCATTTTCCTGGATGGTATGATACACAAAATAGTATTTTTTTGGCATTATGTTCATCAGTTATTTCCACGAGTCACAATGTAAACGAGCACTTAAATTTCAAAGGCTGATCAAAATTTTGATGAGTAAATCCTTTGACCTTTCAAAAAAAAAAAAAAAAATCCTCTGCATTTACCATTTTAGAATTGTTAAATTTATAAACTTCATCACAAAGGGCTTAAGAAAGGGATTCCATTAGAATGCAAAGAGTTCTACATTAAGACTTGAAATGGAACAACTTTTGTGTCTTCATTCCAAATAAAAGCAAGCAAAAATAGGCAGATCAACAGTCCAAACATCTTGTCGGAAGGTTTAATATATGATAAGGCAATGGATCCAATACATTCCATCAATATAATATGTAAATCCTTGAGATAGTACCCCAAAAAAAAAAAAAAAAATTTTTGTTACAATAATTATATCAATAAATTATGGCATTGCTCCTTGACAAATTATACTAGCCAAAAATTTTTAAAAACAAATTTACATCAGAACGCAGATAGGTTCAAGAACAAAAAACTTTTCTCCACAGTTCCACGAGTCTCAATCAAACCCACAAGTGCCAGCAATAATCAACAAAAAACCACGTTTAGATACATATATATATATATATATATATACTCACACGCGCGCGTGCGCGTATAAAAGATAATCCAAATAATTCTAGAGCTGCTTCTAAATCCATATACCCCGTTCGGTGGATCAATCAATCAAAATCATCACCAAAAATGCCTTTCAGATCGACAAAACTAATGAAAATGCAAGAGGTGATCAGATTCAGATACAATACCTTTTGACACCCAGAAATTGTTCTCTCTCTCTCTCTCTCTCTCTCTCTCTCTGAATCCTCTGCAGAAGATACCCACCCTCGTGTGTTTAAAAAAACAGAGAAGCTCGTGGAAATGAACCACAACTTCAAGTCATTTTAGATCATCACCGTTGATTGCGCAAGAATCTAGTTTTATGAATCATTTTTTATGATTGATTTTGATGCGTTTTGTGAGTTATAATTAAATAAAAAATTTTAAAAATTAAAATTTATTATTTTATTATACGAATTATAAATTCATAATTTTTGTTATTTTAATATATTTAAACTTATAAAAATTTGTATAAAATTTTTAAAACTTAATGTTTATTGTTTTATGTAAGTAAATAAAAAATTTTAATTTTATAATTTTATAATTTATGTTATAAAAATTTATAAAGTTTTGTAATTTATGGATTTAGTCCAAATGAAATACGACTCTAAATATCTAAAAAAAAATTGTAGAAATTAAAAATTGGAGTGACAAAGGATAATCAAAATTGCAAATCATTTAGCAAATATAATTAAATTGAATTAGTTAAATATTTAATCTATATCATATATATATGAAATTACATATTGTATCCTTTACTTTTATTAATTTATTATTTAATATCTTTTAAGAAAATAAGAAGTTTTTTATTCTTTTAGATTGCGATCATTTAAATAAAATAATTTAATTTATTTATGACTAAATTATTTTTCGTAAATGGGTATTATACGAGGACAATTACGTAATTATAAAATTGAATCCCATGGGAAAGAAGGTAAAGTTCGAAATTTTTTTTTAATGTTTATTTATTTATTTTAATTTTTTCTAAAATTTTAAAAGTAGGGTTGGGTGGAAGGGTAATAATGACATAAGATGGTGGGGTTAGTTGGAAAAGTGTGTGACTGGGGACACTGTCAACTCAGTTTTCAGTTGCCAACAGTCTGGAGATCTCTTTGGCCATCTTTCCACTGACACGTGGCCGTTTGGACTTTGCCCTCCACAGCTGAGCCGAGTCCGCTGCTAACCTAGAGAACCGATCAGAGCTCCCACAAAGCAACGTTAATGGCTGTCCTCGTGTTCAAGCACCGTCACGGATTACCGAACAAAATCACAAAAGAAGATTACATCCCTAATTAATTGTTTTCTTTTCCCGCGTTTTAAGAAAAATATTATTTTATAATTAAAAAATATATATATTTTTTAAAATAAGTTACAATTTAATTAAAAATTATTGGAATGTTTTGGAAGACCAAAATTTACTTCAAAATTATAAAAAGTTAATAATTTTGTTACAATTTTTTTAATTAAATTTTATATCGGGTTACTTTTACACTAATTTTTTTTTTTTTACACACCACTTATAGATCTCATGTGTTTAAACTTATAAAAACATGCAACATGCCCATATATTTTCTCAAATATAAAAGATTAATAATTGCCTGTAACTGAAGGTATAAAAATATTATTTGATGTATAAATAAATTAAATTTAAATTTATAAAGTATAAAAAAAGTGCAAGAATAACATATAAAATAAAAATCATTAAGGCATAAAATTTTATTATTTAGCACAAATATTATCATATTTTTTAAATATTAATTTAAAATCTTTTTATATAAAAAGTATTTAAAAAAATGAAAAGAGTGAGAGAAAGAAAAATAATATTAACCATCTAAGAAATTCAATAATTAAAAATATCTTAAATTCAAAATTTTAAACCACTTTATTATATAAATGACACAGAATACGTAATTAAAATTTAAATTTTAAATACAATAAAATTAAAAATTTAATTTAAAAATTAATATTCCCCTAAAATTTTAAAGAAAATTAAAGTTTAAATATATTTTTTTAAATAAAAAATTTTAGTTGATTTTGTCTAATAGCTATTTATATATTTTTTTAATAAATGTGTACAAAATATTATCATATTTTTTAAAATATTAATTTAAAAACATTTATATGCATATTACGTAGGAAAAATGTAAAAAAAATAATTAATTTTTCAATGTATTAAAAAATTTATTAATTAATTATTTCTTTAAAATTTATTTAATTCAATTTAATTTTAATTTATTCAAATCTCTCGTGCAAAGACCCTGCTCAGCCGGTTTCTCGCCCTCAAAGCCACCCTTCTCCTCAACCCGGCAAAGTTGTCCACGTAAGACAATGTTCTTGTCAAATATCCTTCCTAATTTTATAGATTTGTTTATAGTTTTTTTCGATTTTGTTTGCAGCATGAAAGATTGAACAATAATTGAATTTTAATTTTCATGTGCGCAAACTCAAGTAATACATAGTGTAGTAAATAGATAAATAAATAAAAAATTGTTTATTAGCCAAATTTTATTTTTTTTAAATATTGCAGTAATATATTTATAACAACAGTACATTTGGACTTTTTATTTAAAGTGATTGGCTCATAATAGAGTTACGTTATCACAAAAACTTCTAATAGCATAACACTAATCTTTCTTCATTTTCGTTATTTTTTCTTTTTTGAAAAATATAATCACAGAATTTCTCACTTGTCATTCATGGGTTACACATTCTAGTCACCATTAATTTGATTCCAATACGAATTACGTTGATAATTAGGAATATTTATGTATATATTAATGAATAAAAGATAGAAATTGTTAAAATACTAAATATAGCCTTAAATCCTTTAGATTTTGTAGATATGGAACTTCGAATTTGAAATGGAAAATACAAAGAAAATGAAAGATGAAAAGAAAAATTATGTTTCCTATCGTCCTCCTCTTACTTAGAAGAATGTTATATTTTTATAAAATTACAATGGATTAATACTTTTTTTTATATACTTGTTAAAACTGATTTTTTTAAGGAGTGAGATAAAGAGATAATAGATTATGAGAGTAAAAAGCTAATAATTATTTTTATAATGAGTTAGTTTGAAACTCTATAAAACTGTACAAATTTTTTTAAAATTAAAATTTTTCACTTACTACACAAATTACGAAATTATATTCTTACAAATTTACACTAATTTCTACAACTTCAATCACCGCTAATATTTACTTCATGAATTTTCACCTCTATTGAAAAAAATTACTAGATCTGCCATTGGACATACAAATAGGGGATAGATTCAAGATATTTACTAAGTGGGGGACGAGGCACGAAGTGTCCAAAAAGAAGACAACAAGAAAAGAATAATCAGTTATATCGGATTTAAGTATAGGAGGAGAAACAATATTACTTTTTAACGAGAGATTAAATTATTATTCATTAGTAAATCGGTAAATATATTTTTTACAATTTAATGATCTAACTTGGTGTAGAACTTAAGATTTAGAAATATAATTCGTTACTAAAAAAAATATAACTATTATTAAGTTTTATTATTTATAAAATTTATTATGTTATATTTTTATGCTGTGTATAAAGGTATTAAATAGTATAGTGCAAGAATGTATTTTATTTCATAAAAAAATACTAGGATTATATTCTTGTACACTTTTTTTATGCTAAAAAATTGAGTTAATCTTAACTTTTTTAATAAAACCGAAATACCTTAATTTTAAATTAATTTAATTTTTAAGTAAAACTTTTTCCAATGATATTTTAGTAATTTTATGTTTAACATCAAGAGAATCATTTTTCCCTCAAAGTATTAAATAGTGTAGAAGAAGAATATATTTTGTTTTATAAAAAAATACCAGGATTCGATTTTTGTACACTTTTTTTATGCTAAAAAATTTAGTTAATATCAATTTTTTCAATAAAACCGAAATACCTTAATTTTCAATTAATTTAATTTTTAAATAGACTAAAATTTTAAGAATATTTTAGAACATCAAGGGGTCACAAGTACAAAACCTTCTTTAAACCATTTTTGGTTATATTTTTCCAAGGTTTTCTTTAGTTAAAATTCTAGAAGGTACTGTCCCTTTTTTTTTTTTTTTTTCAGTAGAGAGAATAAAAACAAAAAAAAAAAAAAAAAGAAATTGAAGAGGAGGCCTTATTAAATTTTTTGCAAAAAGTGACGTTTTATTACATTATCAATTTTCTGTTTTTGTTTTCTCTAAAAAAAAAAAAGCAGAAGTAGAAAAGTTTTTATGATACACATATGTTTTCAAAAATTAATAAAAAAGTGCTTAATAACCAAAACAAAATTATGTTTTCAAGATGTAATATATAACATGTAATCAACATTCTTTTTTCCTGTTTTTATCGCAAATTCAATTTGTACGTTATTTCTAAACAAGGCAGAAACAACCCTTTGAGTTATTGGGCCGGTGTGAAAATTACATGCTGTTTTAAGAGAAAATGAAAATATTTTTATAATAAATTATTAAAAATAATTATGATATGTAATTAAAATTTATAAGAATATTTTTTTAAAATTCAAATTATTTTAATAAATTTGATAATGTTGGTGATGAATTAGTTTTGTACATATATAAACAAAACGAAACAAAATCAACCATTTTCCAACTAGGTAAGATCAGGTATACAGATTTGACAGCACTAATTAAATGTGTTTAAGGTCATGTTCTCTATTAGATCCATGTAGGTAAGGTCATGTTTAATAGTTTATTTCTAACTTATTTTGGGTCTTTCTATTTCTTTCCTACTCTTAGCAATCTCTATGCTTTCATGCCTTTTAACCGGTACCTCCGTTGGATGCTTCTAACATGGCCGAACCATCTTCATCAATTTTCTCTCATTTAATCTTCAATCGGTACTATTCCTACTTTGCCTCTAATCTCTTCGTTCCTAATCCTATTTCTTATTGTGATTCCGAACATTCATTTTAGCATTTTGCATCTTAGCAATTGCTATCTTCTGAACATGATTATGTTTTACTACCAATACTGTGATACATACAACAACGTTAGTCTTACCGCTACTTTACAATACATTCCTTTCACATTGAGGAGAACTTTTTGATCACACAAGACTCCCGAAACACTCATTTATTTGGTTTATTCGGCCTGAATCCTGTGATTTATATTAGTATCAATCCCTCCATTTTGTTGTATAATAGATCCAACGTACCTAAAGTCTTCTTCCTCTATAATCTTTTGTGTGCTCAAACTTATTTCTATGTTACCAGTTTTTCTATTTTGACTAAACTTGCATTCTATATATTCCGTTTTGCATCTACTTAGCCTAAACCCGTTTATCTCTAACATTTCCTGCTACAATTCTAGCTTCGCATTCATCCCTTCTTTCGTCTCATCTTTAAAACAATGTTATCTGTAAATAATATACACTACGACACTCATCTTGAATATATCTTATAGTCTTATCCATAACTAAGACAAACAAATATGGACTTAACGCTAAAACTTGGTGTAGAACAATCATGATAAGAAACTTCTTAGTTTCTCTGTCAGTTATCCGTATAGATATCACAACTCTATCATACATGTCATTTATTGTTTCAATATAAGCGACACACACTCTTTTCTCTTCCAATACTGTCCATAGGATATCTATAGGAACCTAGTCATAGGCTTTCTCCAAATCAATGAATACCATATATAAATATTTTTGACATTCTCTAAACTATTCCATTAACCTCCTTAGGAGAAAGATAGCCTCCAAGGTTGATTTCTCAGATATGAAACCAAATTAATTCTCTAAAACGTTTGTTATCCTTTTTAATCTTCTCTAAATAACTCTTTTCCATAATTTTATCGTATGCCTCGTCAATTTAATAGTTTTGTACATATATATATCGATCGAAAAAATAACAATTATAAGTAGACAATAAAAGCAAATTAACGGATTAACAGATAACATCGATCACTGTTAAAATACCAAAGTATAATAGATAATTTTTCTTTTATTAGCGTTAGGTGTCCTACAACCCTATATCTGGTTACCCCTGTAGTTCTGCAAAAAATAAAATGAAAATTTGTACATCAGTGGCCGATATATACAGAGCTAGATAATGCACAATTTTCTTTTTTTTTTTTTTTTTTTTCCAGTACAAACTACTATGCATGTATTATATTCATACATGAAAAACTTAAAAATTTATTTCTATTTTTAATATTATCTTACACAAAACATATCTAAAATATAAATTTATTAATACCTATTTAAAATTTTTTAATGCACACACTAACAACGCTCTCTACCTTATATAATTATATTGTTTAAAAAAAAAATTACATTCTTATACTTTTGTTTCCAATTTCAAATTATGTGGCTTTAGTTGTAATATATTTTGCAAAAGAATAATTAATAATTTTGCATGAGCAAAATTTTGTTGATAGAAGTTTCAATTGGGAAGCACTTCAATATTTGTTACGCTTTGAAGAATTTATGTAATGTTTTTTTTTTTCATTATTATTATTTTTTCATTCTTTTCCACCAGGGGAACAATTAATACATTAGCAATTTCTAAAAAAAATAAGTATAATATTTATAAATTTTAATTATTTAACACTCTAAATCACAAGACTTGCAAACAATGATCATTCACATGAAACAGTAACTTACAAGATATACTTCTTATTCTTATTACATTTCCAATAAAAAATTTCACATGCATTCGCCAAAGTGAAAGGCAGTACAGTACTTGTAAAGAAAAGCACAAACCATGCATTATTTGAAAGGAAAAAGAAAATGTAAAAAGGCAATGGATGTTCACACAGTGCGCTCAGATAGCTCAAATAGATCAATAGAGCAGTAGTAGTGCACCCAGAAATTACATTCTGTACATTTAATAGTAAAAGGGAAAGAAGTATATCTTATGAGCCTCTCACAGTAGCTGCAAAGCGAGTTGTCCCCATCGTTCTCTGGCGTGGGTAAGCAAGTGAGAGAGTGATCACGGTGATAGCGAGGCTTAAAGATTGTCTTATACTTGATATTTGAATATTTATTATTAAAATTGGGAAATATGCATTTCATATGAAGAGATTGGTCGCAGTACTCGTGGCAGTGATAGAACCAGTGATTGGGATCGATGTCATCCTCACAAATTTCACAATAATACACTTGGGCGGGGTGATCTTTGTCTTTCACATTGGGAAAAGAATAGGTGAGAGTGAAAGGATGCTTGTCATACCTGTGCCTGACGCTTCCTGGCAGAAGAGCACATTCAATGCATACCCTGTAATCGCACATCTCACAAAAAAATGTATAGTAGCCTAACCAACTACCACATGAATTGCAACCCCAAGTCTGCCCCAGAGTAAGGACGTGTTGATCATGAGATGCGGGTCGAATGCCTGCGGGTAGTACAGCACACTTGACGTCCACGTAGAATTCACATCCAACGCAACCGAAAAGAAAAGTGTCGCAGTAAATTTCACAACATCTACACTGGCGAGGAGTAAAATATGGGGACTGTGGTGTGATTAAGAGAAGCTTGTGTTTTGGATGACAGAGGTGTTCCAGTTCATTGGGTAACCTTGCACACCATTGATGGAGGTAGAAATTATCATTGCATTCCGAATCAGCACAATAGTAGAATGGTACTCTTTTCGAGATGGTATATCCGCACCCATTGCATAGTTTATTTTCCGATTGCTTGCAACTCGCAGTACTAATGGAGGAGGAGGAGGATGACGACTCACCGCGGTGGTCTATCTGCATATTTTCAGGAAAAAACAACGGGTGCTTATGAATGTGATCAAGAGTAGTACTGCTGATCATCATGGTCTGGCATTTGACGACATCATCATTTGTGGTTGTGGATTTCTTCGCCTGTGAGCTGATGACGTTCTTAATTAGTCGGGCTATCAAATCATCAGCTGCAGAAGCATTGGTCCATGGCAATTCCATCACATTTGCGCGAGCAAATTTTTTGGCCTTACTTTTTGCTTTGCTATCACTGAAACCACAAAATAGAAGGGAAAAATATCGCAACCAAAATGACAGAGAAATTAAGCGCATACGACAAATATATATAAAAGATTTCCACCAAAAAGAAAAAAATAAAAATAAGAAAATCAGCTCAGACATCTCAGAATTTGATGGTTGTTTTCATAGAAAACATTAATGGGTACAATTGTGCTTTTTTATAGGGTAAAGACCAAGATTTGGTGAAGGTATTTTATTATGAAATTCATTTTAGTGAAGTTTATTGACTATTAAGGACTCTTAACTATCAATAATCACTTACAATTTGATTTTTCTTTTCGATTAATAACCTTTGACCACCAATAATCATTCATAATTTGAAAGTGGTGTACAAGTAATTTTTTAATTTTTATAAGTTATTTAAGTAATTTTATCTTTTATTTATTTTTTATTTTTCTTAAATGTCCTTCAAGTACTAACTGCTCTTATAATATTATTTTATTTTACCTAATTGCCCCTTAGTTACTTCCAATCTTTTTAAATACGTATAATTAATAATTAATAATTATTCATTATTTATTATTTGAGAAAAAATTAATAATATACACATAGTTTTTTTTTAAATAAAAATTTCATAAAAATTCATGTGCATCAAATGTGCACTGGTATTTTCTTAATTATTTTTTAAATAAAATAACAAATTAATTACATATAGTTATAAAATAAAATTTAAATAAAAATTCACGTGCGTCACATGTGTACCAGCGTAAAATTAAGTAAAATGAAATAATAATAAAAATTCTCACACATTTTTTAATAGGTTGATTAAAAATTAATAACAAATAAAAATTTAATAAAAAAGTAAGTAAATATTTATAATCTGCAAAACTAAAATATTTAATTAATTATTAAGACAAAAAAAAAAAAAAATTACATGCATACGTGCGCATAGGCGTCTAGTATAATATCAAGGAAGGAACCTAGCTAATCAAAATGGAAAAAGACAGTCATTCTAACATAAACTAAATCAAAGAAAAAGAGCTATAGGTCAGAAAGGTTAACCTGGATTGCTCGATCTTCGATGTTGAGCATCTCAAATGGACAAAATATTCGCATCTACTTTCGCTACAAGAATAAACCCATTGATTTTTAGTTACTTCCTTCAAACAGATTTCACAATTGAGCACATTTGACGGTACCGAATAACGGAGAGTGAGAGGGTGATCATGAACCCCAAGTTTAACGGTGGTAGGTGAGGAAGCACATTCTTGATTGATCCAAAATCCACATTTAGAGCATAGAAAGGAATTGCCTTCGTGTTTTGTGTTGCAAGCATTGCACAAAAACATGGTTGACTGATCTAGGGGGACCAACTCGTGTGTGTGACTTGCGTGCTTAATCAGCTGTTGGCCTTTTAGCACTA
>QLOD02001513.1:0-10276 GCA_003260245.2 Sideroxylon spinosum | reverse complement strand
AACAGCATAGCAGAAGACTACTTGGAGACCTAGGGTTATCATTATCCCCGCGCGGTCGTTAAATCTTAAATCGGCCATAACCTTTGCTACGCAATTCCGTTTCCCTATTATAATATGTTTTTGGAAATCTTGTAATGAGATGAAGGACCTGGAGAGTTATTATATCATTTGATGATAAAGATAGTATAGCGTAAGACGAAGTGGAGACCTAAGGGCGTCATTATGACCGCGCAGTCGTTAAATTTTAAATCGAACATAACTTTTGCTGGGTATTTCCATTTTCTAATTGAAATATTTTTTTGGAATGCTTGTAATGAGATGAAGGTCTTGGAGAATTATTACATCGTTTGACGATACAGATAGCCTAGCCCGAGACTAAATGGAGACCCAAGGTCATCGTTATACCGTCGCGGTCGTTAAGTTTTTAATTAGAGGCAACCTTTGCTGCGTAACTCCATTTTCTTATTATAATATGTCTCAAGAAAGCTTGGAATGAGATGAAGGTCCTGGAGAATTATTACATCGTTTGACGATACAGATATCCTAGCGTAAGACTAAGTGGTGACCCAAGGACTTCCTTATGCCCTTGCGATCGTTAAATTTTGAGTTAGAGGTACCTTTTTCTGCATAACTCCGTTTTCTTATTATAATATGTTTACGATAAGCTCGTAATAAGATGAATTCTCTGAAAATTTTTTACATCATTTGGGGATGCATACAGCACAGCGGAAGACTTCTTGGAGACTTGTGGTCGTCGTCATGGCCGCACGGTCTCGAGTATCTTAAATCGGCTATAAATATTTCGAACGTAACTCCGTTTGCTTAATTTAATAAGTTTTTGGAAAGCTAGTGATGAGACGAAGGCCCTGAAAATTGTTACATCATTGGGTGATGTAAACAGCATAGCAGAAGACTGCTTGGAGACTTAGGGTTATCATTATCCCAACGCGGTCGTTAAATCTTAAATCGGCCATAACGTTTGCTACGTAATTCCGTTTCCCTATTATAATATGTTTCTAGAAATCTTGTAATGAGATAAAGGCCCTGGAGAGTTATTATATCATTTGATGGTACAGATAGCATAGCGTAAGACTAAGTGGAGACCAAAGGGCGTCATTATGACCACGCAGTCATTTAATTTTAAATCGGACATAACATTTGCTGGGTATCTCCAGTTTCTAATTGCAATATGTTTCTAGAAAGCTTGTAATGAGATGAAGGTCCTGGAGAATTATTACATCGTATGACGATACAGATAGCCTAACGTAAGACTAAATGTTGACCCAAGGGGGTCGTTATGCCATCGCGGTCGTTAAGTTTTAAATTAGAGGTAACCTTTGCTGGTGTAACTCCGTTTTCTTGATATATTATGTTTACAGTAAGCTTGTAATAAGATGAATTCTCTGGAAATTTATTACGTCAATTGGGGATGCAAACAGCATAGCGGAAGACAACTTGGAGACCTGCGGTCGTCGTCATGGCCGCGCAGTCACAAGAATCTTAAATCAGTTATAATTTTTGCTACGTAACTCCGTTTACTTATTTTAACACGTTTCTAGAAAGTCTATGATGAGACGAATGACCTAGAGAATTGTTACATATTTGGGTGATGTAAACAGCATATCAGAAGACTACACGGAGACCTAGGGTTATCATTATCCCAGCGCGGTCGTTAAATCTTAAATCGGCCATAACTTTTCCTATGTAACTCTATTTTCTTATTATAATAGGTTTCAAGAAAGCTTGGAATGAGATGAAGGTCCTGGAGAATTACTACATCGTTTGACGATACAGATAGCCTAGCATAAGACTAAGTGGAGACGCAAAGGCGTCGTTATGCCCTCGCGATCGTTAAATTTTAAATTAGAGGTAACTTTTGCTGCGTAACTCCGTTTTCTTATTATTATATGTTTACGTTAAGCTCGTAATAAGATGAATGCTTCGAAAATTTATTACATCATTTGGGGATGCAAACAGTATAGCGGAAGACTACTTGGAGACTTGTGGTCGTCGTCATGGCTGCCCGGTCGCTAAGATCTTAAATCGGCCATAAGTTTTTGGAAAGTCTGTGATGAGACGAAGGCCCTAAAAATTGTTACATCATTCGGTGATGTAAACAGCATAGCAGAAGACTACTTGGAGACCTCGGGTTATCATTATCCCTGCGCGGTCGTTAAATCTTAAATCAACCATAACGTTTGCTACGCAATTCCGTTTCCCTATTACAATATGTTTCTGCAAATCTTGTAATGAGATGAAGGCCCTGGAGAGTTGTTATATCATTTGATGATACAGTTAGCATAGCGTAAGATGAAGTGGAGACCTAAGGGCGTCATTATGACCACGAAGTCATTAAATTTTAAATCGGACATAACTTTTGCTGGGTATCTCCATTTTCTAATTGTAATATTTTTCTGGAAAGCTTGTAATGAGATGAAGGTCCTATTGAATTATTACATCATTTGACGATACAGATAGCCTACCGCAAGACTAAATGGAGACCCAAGGGTGTCGTTATGCCGGCGCGGTCATTAAGTTTTAAATTAGAGGTAACCTTTGCTGCGTAACTATGCTTTCTTGATATATTATGTTTACAGTAAGCTCGTAATAAGACGAATTGTCTGGAAATTTGTTACGTCAATTGGGGATGCAAATAGCATAGCGGAAGACTACTTGGAGACCAGTGGTCGTCGTCATGGCCGCGCAGTCGCTAGAATCTTAAATCGGTCATAATTTTTGCTACGTAACTCCGTTTACTTATTTTAACATGTTTCTAGAAAGCCTGTGATGAGACGAATGACCTACAGAATTGTTACATGTTTGGGTGATGTAAATCGCATAGCAGAAGACTACATGGAGACCTAGGGTTATTATCCAGTGCGGTCGTTAAATCTTAAATCGGCCATAATTGTTCCTACGTAACTCTGTTTTCTTATTATAATATGTTTCAAGAAAGCTTGGAATGAGATGAAGGTCCTGGAGAATTAGCACATCGTTTGACGATACAGATAGCCTAGCGTAAGACTAAGTGGAGACGCAAGGGCGTTGTTATGCCCTCGCGATCATTAAATTTTAAATTATATGTAACTTTTGCTGCGTCACTCCGTTTTCTTATTATTATATGTTTACGTTAAGCTCGTATTAAGATGAATGCTTCGAAAATTTATTACATCATTTGGGGATGCAAACAGTATAGTGGAAGACTACTTGGAGACCTGTGGTCGTCGTCATGGCTGCACGGTCTCTAGGATCTTAAATTTGCCATAAATATTTGCTATCTAACTCCGTTTGCTTGTTTTAATAAGTTTTTGGAAAGCCTGTGATGAGACGAAGGCCCTAAAAATTGTTGCATCATTGGGTGATGTAAACAGCATAGCAGAAGATTACTTGAGACCTAGGGTTGTCATTATCCCCGCGAGCTCGTTAAATCTTAAATCTGCCATAACGTTTGATACACAATTCCGTTTCCCTATTATAAAATGTTTCTGGAAATCTTGTAATGAGATGAAGGACCTGGAGAGTTATTATATCATTTGATGACACAGATAATATAGCGTAAGACGAAGTGGAGACCTAAGGGCGTCATTATGACCGCGCAGTCGTTAAATCTTAAATCGAACATAACTTTTGCTGGGCATTTCCATTTTCTAATTGAAATATTGTTCTGGAAAGCTTGTAATGAGATGAAGGTCCTGGAGAATTATTACATCGTTTGACGATACAGATAGCCTAGCGTAAGACTAAGTGGTGACCCAAGGACGTCGTTATGCCCTCGCGATCGTTAAATTTTAAATTAGAGGTACCTTTTGCTGCATAACTCTGTTTTTTTGTTATAATATGTTTACGATAAGCTCGTAATAAGATGAATGCTCAGAAAATTTATTACATCATTTGGGGATGCAAACAGCATAGCGGAAGACTACTTGGAGACTTGTGGTCGTCGTCATGGCCACTCGGTCGCTAGTATCTTAAATCGGCCATAAATATTTGCTACGTAACTCCGTTTGCTTATTTTAATAAGTTTTTGGAAAGCCAGTGATGAGACGAAGGCCCTAAAAGTTGTTACATCATTGGGTGATGTAAACAGCATAGCAAAAGACTACTTGGAGACCTAGGGTTATCATTATCCCCGCACAGTCGTTAAATCTTAAATCGGCCATAACGTTTGCTACGCAAGTCCGTTTTCTTGTTATAATATTTTTGGAAAGCTTGTAATGAGACGAACATCCAGGAGAATAATTACATCGTTTGACAATACAGAGAGCATAACGAAAGACTAAGTGGAGACCCAAGGTGTCGTCATCCCCTCGCGGTCGTTAAATTTTAAATTTGACCTAACTTTTGCTGCGTAACTCCGTTTTTTTGTTATAATTTGTTTACCGTAAACTTGTAATAAGAAGAATGCTGTTGAAAATTATTACATCATTTGGGGATGCAAACAGCATAACGGAAGAGTACTTGGAGACCTTTGGTCGTCGTCGTGGCTGCGCAGTCGTTAGAATCTTAAATCGGCCAGAATCTTTGCTACGTCACTCCGTTTTCTTATTTTAATATGTTTTTGGAAAACCTATGATGAGACGAAGGCCCTAAAAATTGTTACATCATTGGCTGATGTGAACAGCATAGCAGAAGATTACATGGAGACCTAGGGCTATCATTATCCCCGCGCAGTCGTTAAACCTTAAATCAGCCAAAACTTTTGCAACGTAGCTCCGTTTTCTTATTATAATATTTCTGGAAAGCTTGTAATGAGACGAAGGTCCTGGAGAGTAATTATATCGTTTGACGAAACAGAGAGCATAACGTAAGACTAAGTGGAAACCCAAGGCATCGTTATCCCCTCGTGGTTGTTAAATTTTAAATCAGACCTAACTTTTCTTGCGTAACTCTGTTTTTTTGTTTTAATATGCTTACGGTAAGCTTTTAATAAGACGAATGCTCCGGAAAAGTATTACATCATTTAGGGATGCAAACAGCATAGCGGAAGACTACTTGGATGGTCACCGTCATGGCCATGCGGTCGTTAGAATCTAAAATTGGCCATAATTTTTGCTACGTTACTCTATCTACTTATTTTGATATGTTTTTGGAAAGCCTGTGATGAGCCAAAGGTCCTGGACAATTATTACATCATTTGACGATACAGATAACCTAGCGTAAGACTAAGTGGAGACGGAAGGGCGTCGTTATGCCCTCACGATCGTTAAATTTTAAATTAGAGGTAACTTTTGCGGTGTAACTCCGTTTTCTTGTTATAATATGTTTACGTTAAGCTCGTAATAGGATGAATGCTCTGAAAATTTATTACATCATTTGGGGATGCAATCAGTATAGCGGAAGACTACTTGAAAACCTATGGTCGTCGTCAAGGCAGCACGGTCGCTAGGATCTTAAATCGGCCATAAATATTTGCTATGTAACTCCGTTTGCTTATTTTAATAAGTTTTTGGAAAGCCTGTGATGAGATGAAGGTCCTAAACATTGTTACATCATTGGGTGATGTAAACAGCATAGCAGAAGACTACTTGGAGACCTAGGATTATCATTATCCCCGCGCGGTCGTTAAATCTTAAATCGGCCATAACGTTTGCTACACAATTCCGTTTCCCTATTATAATATTTCCAGAAAGCTTGTAATGAGACGAAGGTCTTGGAGAATAATTACATCGTTTGACGATACAGAGAGCATAACGTAAGACTAAGTGGAGACCCAAGGCATCGTTATCCCCTCGCGGTCGTTAAATTTTGAATCAGAACGAACTTTTGCTGCTTAACTCCATTTTTTTGTTATAATTTGTTTACAGTAAACTTGTAATAAGACGAATGCTATTGAAAATTATTACATCATTTGGGGATGGAAACAGCATAGCGGAAGACTACTTGGAGACCTATGGCCGTCGCCATGGCCGCGCAGTCGTTAGAATCTTAAATCGGCCAGAATTTTTGCTACGTAACACCGTTTTCTTATTTTAATATGTTTTTGGAAAACCTATAATAAGACGAAGGCCCTAAAAATTGTTACATTATTGGTTGATGTGAACAGTGTAGTAGAAGATTACATGGAGACCTAGGGCTATCATTATCCCTGCGCGGTCGTTAAATCTTAAATCGGCTAAAACTATTGTAACGTAACTCCGTTTTCTTATTATAATATGATTCAAGAAAGCTTGCAATGAGATGAAGGTCCTGGAGTATTATTACATCATTTGACGATACAGATAGCCTAGCGTAAGACTAAGTGGTGACCCAAGGACGTCCTTATGCCCTTGCGATCGTTAAATTTTAAATTACAGGTACCTTTTTCTGCATAACTCCGTTTTCTTGTTATAATATGTTTATGATAAGCTCGTAACAAGATGAATGCTCTGAAAATTTATTACTTCATTTGAGGATGCAAACAGCATAGCGGAACACTACTTGGAGACTTGTGGTCGTCGTCATGGCCGTACGGTCGCTGGTATCTTAAATCGGCCATAAATATTTGCTACGTAACTCCGTTTGCTTAATTTAATAAGTTTTTGGAAAGCCAGTGATGAGACGAAGGCCCTAAAAATTGTTACATCATTGGGTGATGTAAACAGCATAGCAGAAGACTAATTGGTGACTTAGGGTTATCATTATCCCCACGTGGTCGTTAAATCTTAAATCGGCCATAACGTTTGCTACGTAATTCCGTTTCCCTATTATAATATGTTTCTGGAAATCTTGTAATGAGATGAAGGCCCTGGACAGTTATTATATCATTTGGTGATACAGATAGCATAGCGTAAGACTAAGTGGAGACCTAAGGGCGTCATTTTGACCGCGCAGTCGTTAAATTTTAAATCGGACATAACTTTTGCTGTGTATCTCCATTTTCTAATTGCAATATGTTTCCGGAAAGTTTGTAATGAGATGAAGGTCCTAGAGAATTATTACATCGTTTGACAATACAGATAGCCTAACGTAAGACTAAATGGTGACCCAAGGGTGTCGTTATGCCATCGCGGCCGTTAAGTTTTAAATTAGAGGTAACCTTTGCTGCGTAACTCCGTTTTCTTGATATATTATGTTTACAGTAAGCTTGTAATAAGGTGAATTCTCTGGAAATTTATTACGCCATTTGGGGATGCAAACAGCGTAGCTGAAGACTACTTGGAGACCTGTGGTCGTCGTCATGGCCGCGCAGTCGCTAGAATGTTAAATCAGTTATAATTTTTGCTACGTAACTCCGTTTACTTTATTTAACATGTTTCTAGAAAGCCTGTGATGAGACGAATGACCTAGAGAATTGTTACATATTTGGGTGATGTAAATAGCATAACAGAAGACTACATGGATACCTAGGGTTATCATTATCCCAGCGTGGTCGTTAAATCTTAAATCGGCCATAACTTTTCCTATGTAACTCTGTTTTCTTATTATAATATGTTTCAAGAAAGCTTGGAATGAGATGAAGGTCTTGGAGAATTACTACATCGTTTGACGATACAGATAGCCTAGCGTAAGACTAAGTGGAGGCGCAAGGGCGTCGTTATGCCCTCGCGATCGTTAAATTTTAAATTAGAGGTAACTTTTGCGGCGTAACTCCGTTTTCTTATTATTATATGTTTACGTTTAGCTCGTAATAAGATGAATGCTCTGAAAATTTATTACATCATTTGGGGATGCAAACAGTATAGCGGAAGACTACTTGGAGACCTGTGGTCGTCGTCATGGCTGCACGGTCGCTAGGATCTTAAATCGGCCATAAATATTTGCTATCTAACTCTGTTTGCTTATTTTAATAAGTTTTTGGAAAGCCTGTGATGAGAGGAAGGCCCTAAAAATTGTTACATCATTGGGTGATGTAAACAGCATAGCAGAAGACTACTTGGAGACCTAGGGTTATCATTATCCCTACGCGGTCGTTAAATCTTAAATCAACCATAACGTTTGCTACGCAATTCCGTTTCCCTATTATAATATGTTTCTTGAAATCTTGTAATGAGATGAAGGCCCTAGAGAGTTATTATATCATTTGATGATACAGTTAGCATAGCGTAAGACGAAGTGGAGACCTAAGGCATCATTATGACCACGCAGTTGTTAAATTTTAAATCGGACATAACTTTTGCTAGGTATCTCCATTTTCTAATTGTAATATTTTTCTGGAAAGCTTGTAATGAGATGAAGGTCCTAGAGAATTATTATATCGTTTGACGATACAGATAGCCTAGCGTAAGACTAAATGGAGACCCAAGGGTGTCGTTATGCCGGCGCGGTCGTTAAGTTTTAAATTAGAGGTAACCTTTGCTGTGTAACTACGTTTTCTTGATATATTATGTTTACAGTAAGCTCGTAATAAGATGAATTGTCTGGAAATTTATTACGTCAATAGGGGATGCAAACAGCATAGCGGAAGACTACTTGGAGGCCTGGGGTCGTCATCATGGCCACGCAGTCGCTAGAATCTTAAATCGGTCATAATTTTTGCTACGTAACTCCGTTTACTTATTTTAACATGTTTCTGGAAAGCCTGTGCTGAGACGAATGACCTAGAGAATTGTTACATTTTTGGGTGATGTAAACCGCATAGCAGAAGACTACATGGAGACCTAGGGTTATCATTATCCCAGAGCGGTCGTTAAATCTTAAATCGGCCATAATTGTTCCTACGTAACTCTGTTTTCTAATTATCATATGTTTCGAGAAAGCTTGGAATGAGACGAAGGTCCTGGAGAATAATTACATCGTTTGACGATACAGAGAGCATAACGTAAGACTAAGTGGAGACCCAAGGCGTCATTATGCCCTCGCAGTCGTTAAATTTTGAATCAGACCGAACTTTTGCTGCTTAACTCCGTTTTTTGTTATAATTTGTTTACAGTAAACTTGTAATAAGACGAATGCTATTGAAAATTATTACATCATTTGGGGATGCAAACAGCATAGCGGAAGATAACTTGGAGACCTCTGGCCGTCGCCATGGCCGCGCAGCCGTTAGAATCTTAAATCGGCTAGAATTTTTGCTACGTAACTCCGTTTTCTTATTTTGATATGTTTTTTGAAAACCTATGATGAAACGAACGCCCTAAAAATTATTACGTCATTGGCTGATGTGAACAGCGTAGCAGAAGATTACATGGAGACCTAGGGCAATCATTATCCCCGCGCGGTCGTTAAATCTTAAATCGGCTAAAACTATTGTAGCGTAACTCTGTTTTCTTATTATAATATTTCTGGAAAGCTTGTAATGAGACGAAGGTCCTGGAGAATAATTATATCATTTGACGATATAGAGAGCGTAACGTAAGACTAAGTGGAGACCCAAGGCATCGTTATCCCCTCGCGGTTGTTAAATTTTAAATCAGACCTAACTTTTCTTGCGTAACTCCGTTTTCTTGTTTTAATATGCTTACGGTAAGCTTGTAATAAGCCGAATGCTCTTGAAAATATTACATCATTTCGGGATGCAAACAGCATAGCGGAAGACTACTTAGAGACCTATGGTTGCCGTCATGGCCATACGGTCGTTAGAATCTTAAATCGGCCATAATTTTTGCTACGTAACTCTGTCTGCTTATTTTGATATGTTTTTGGAAAGCCTGTGATGAGACGAAGGTCCTGGAGAATTATTACATCGTTTGACGATACAGATAGCCTAGCGTAAGACTAAGTGGAGACGCAAGGGCATCGTTATGCCCTCGCGATCGTTAAATTTTAAATTAGAGGTAACTTTTGCTGCGTAACGTTGTTTTCTTGTAATAATATGTTTACGTTAAGCTCGTAATAAGATGAATGCTCTGAAAATTTATTACTTCATTTGGGGATGAAAACAGTTTAGCGGAAGACTACTTGGAGACCTGTGGTCGTCGTCAAGGCTGCACGGTCGCTAGGATTTTAAATCGGCCATAAATATTTCCTATGTAACTCCATTTGCTTATTTTAATAAGTTTTTGGAAAGCCTGTGATGAGACGAAGGCCCTAAAAATTGTTACATCATTGGGTGATGCAAATAGCATAGGAGAAGACTACTTGGAGACCTAGGAATATCATTATCCCCGCGCGGTCGTTAAATCTTAAATCGGGCATAATGTTTGCTACGCAATTCCGTTTCCCTATTATAATATGTTTCTGGAAATCTTGTGTTGAGATGAAGGTCTTGGAGAGTTATTATATCATTTGATGATGCGAATAGCATAGCGTAAGATGAAGTGGAGACCTAAGGGCGTCATTACGACCGCACAGTCGTTAAATTTTAAATCGGACATAACTTTGGCTGGGTATCTCCATTTTCTAATTGTAATATTTTTCT
>QLOD02001444.1:0-10283 GCA_003260245.2 Sideroxylon spinosum | reverse complement strand
AGAATTTCGAATTCCCAAACTGGTTCGAACAAGCGTTTGAACAAGCATTGGTTCGAACAAAGGTTCGAACCAATTTCCTATACTTAGAAAATTTTCACGCTTCAAAAGCTGGTGACCTCTCTGTTGATCGATCAATGGTTTAAACATATATTGGTTCGGACAAAGGTTCAAACCAAAATGCCTTAGAATATTTTCAGCTTCTGATGATTGTTACCCTTTCTGTTGATAGAACCAAGGTTCAAACAAAGGTTGGTTACCACTTTTTCAACACTTAGCCAATTTCTGATGCAGCTTTCTCTAGTAAGTCCTCTGTTGTTAGAACAAGAGTTTGAACAATGGTTGGTTCGAACATGGTTCGAACCATCTTCCTGATTTCTTCAATTCTTGTCCAACTTCAATCGTTTTAGTCCAAAATACCTGCAATTGACAAGAAATCCTCATGAGTGCAATTAAAAACACTTTCTTGTCTTTTTAAGGTATAAATCCACCCAAGAAATCTCAAATTAAGGTTAATGATTGTACTTTTAAGAGTACAATCAAGCAAACATATATAAATTGCTTAAGCTTGTGCGTCGTTGCATTTTGTGCATGTATCTCAGGTTTGGTAGGATTATTAATTCCATTTTGCATCCAGAGTTTTAACCAATAGGAGAATTCATTGAGTTTTCATTAACCTCATCATCTACATCATCTACACCGCAATCACCATCATCATTATCGATTTCTATTGATTTGGCAGCACTCATAGAAAATTTGGAAGGTGATGAGCAAGGTGGCTAAGAGGCCGTTGCTCTTTTAGATGCACGACCATTGCAGGATTTGTTGCATTCCATTCGACAAACCACCCCTTCTTGCATGATCCTTCCTCTAAATCAGAGGAATTTCACTTTCAAGCCTGGCACAGTACAACTGTTACCCACATTTCATGGCATGGACTTGGAAAACCCGTACACATACATGAAAGAGTTTGAGGATGTGTGTACCACTTCCATGGACGAAAATGCTAGTGAAGACACCGTAAGGCTGTGGTTGTTCCCATTTTCCTTGAGGAATACAGCCAAAATATGGCTTAATTCCTTGAGACCTTACTCCATCAGAACATAGAGGGAAATGCAAGTGGAATTTTTGAAAAAATACTTTCCAGCTCATAGAACTTTAATGATATAAAAACAAATCATGAATTTTGCATGTCAACCGGGAGAGTCATTTTTTCATGCATGGGAGAGGTTTAAGGACTTATGTAATGCATGTCCTCATCATGTATTCCCAATTTGGTGGTTGTGTAGTTTTTTTATGATGCATTACCATTTGAGCATAAGCAATTAGTGGGTACCATGAGTAATGGTCAGTTTCTGGATAAGTCGGTTGAAGAAGCCTACGAGTTTTCGAAGGAGTTGGCTGAAAATACCAAACCTTGGGAGGTAACATCACCTTCACACTTTTCTAGAGGAGTCCAAGCACAATCTAGTAGGAAACTAAGGTTGAATGAAAATGATGATTTGAGTGCTAGGATTGCTGCCCTCACTAGGAAGATAGAGTCACTTGAAACTAAGAAAGTGAAAGTGGTGAGTGAGAGGGAAGTGCGATGTGTCATACGTGAGGTTTCGGATCATAGCACAGAAGATTGCCCCACAGTCCCTGCTTTCAAAGAAGTTTTGTATGGGCAAACTTCAAATACAAACACCTCACACATGTTCACTAAACAATACCCAAGCCAAACTCAAACTCAATCAGGGCCACCTCCTATTCCTAATCAGTATCATCCTTAGTTGAGAAATCATCCCAAATTTTCATGGAGAAATGATCCATCTGGTGCACTTTATCCTTCACATTTCAATTCAAATCCTTCTCAAGGTCAACTATAAGGTCCATCTTCTAGTTCCTTCCAACCTCAGTATAAGAAGTCATCATTAGAAGATACTCTTCAGCAATTCATGTAAGGTCAAATTGGTATTAACAATCAAAACGCTAAGAATCAAGTGGAAACCAATAGAGCCATTAAGGATATTAGGAACCAATTGACCAAACTCTTCCAAAGCCAAAGTCAAGCTAAAAAGGGTAAATTACCCTCATAGACCATTCAAAACCCTCAGGGACAAGTTCATATGGGTGAGACTTTAGACGAGAAATCGACCCATAAGCATGCGCAAGCAATTACCACCTTGAGGAGTGGGAAGATAATTGAAAAACCAGATGATCCAAGGTTGTTGAGAGTTAATGAGAAAGAAGGGATGATATATGGTGAGAAAGAGGAGAGTAGTGGACAAGGTAAGATCAGAACAAAACAGAAAATGAGTGATAATGATGGGAGATGGAGAATTGATAATGATGTGGAAGAATTACAGAGAAATAAGAGGAAGAAAAAGAACAAGGTTGAGGAAAATAAGGATGAGAATAAAGAGAGAGAACAAGTTGTAGGTTTCCAACCCCAACCACCCTTCCCAAGTAAATTGAACAAGTCAAAGAAGGAACTTTTAAACTCTGAAATTTTTGAGATGTTCAAGCAAGTAAGATCAACCTACCATTGTTAGATGCCATGAAATAGAACCCATCATAGTACAAGTTCTTAAAAGACTTTTGTACGGTCAAGAAGAGGGTGAGTGTTAAGGAAAAAGCCTTTATGGCAGAACAAGTTAGTGCCATCCTTTAATATAAGACCCCACCAAATTATAAGGACCGAGGGTGCCCTACCATAGCATGTGTTATGGGTGAGCATAAGGTGAAAGAAGCTCTATTAGACTTAGGAGCTAGTGTCAACCTTTTCCCTTACACTGTTTATCAACAATTGAGGTTAGGGGAGCTTAAGTCAACTAGAGTGACTTTGCAATTAGCTAATAGATCGGTTAAGATCCTTAGGGGCATTTTGGAGGATGTACTCATTTAGGTTTTGCTATCTAGTGGACTTTATTGTTTTGGACACTTACCCTACCCCTCAAGGTTTCATTCCACCAGTTCCTGTCATTTTAGGAAGACCTTTCCTAGCAACCACTAATGCTCTGATCAATTGTAGGAATGATCTTATGAAAATCTCCTTTGGAAATTTGATAGCTGAAATGAATAATTTAAAGTCACTAAGCAACCCATGGGAGAAGAGGAGGATATAAGAGAGGTGGATTTGATTCAGACAGTTACAGAGGAATATGTTGAGAGGGAGTTCATTGGAGATCCTTTGGAAAAAGCTTTGACACTGGGGGAAGGAAAGGATTACAATGATGAGGTTGATAATGAGGATGTTTTAGAAGTGCTGAGTTGGTTAGATAACGTACCCATCATGTCTATAGAGCAGTCTAATCAATCTTCAGAGGATTTTATCCCAACGACAATCAAACCTGAAGTTTCCATTGTCAAGCCACCCAAGCTTGATAGGAAACCCCTTCCTGGTGAGCTTAAGTATGCATTTTAGGAGAAGAAGAGTCACACCAAGTGGTCTTATCTTCCAAGCTCACGAGAGACTAAGAAGAGAAGCTAGTTGAGATGTTGAAAAGACATAAGAAGGCTTTAGGTTGGACAATTACAGACCTTCATGGGATTAGCCCACTCATTTGCACACATTCCATCTACCTAAGGGAGGCTAAACCGGTGAGACAACCTCAGAGGAGGTTGAATCCTAACATAAAGGAGGTAGTTAAAGGTAAAGTCCTAAAGCTCTTAGATGCTGTGCATGAGTCCTACCCAGATCGTTCCAAAGAATTCCGGAGTTACGGTTATTAAGAATGATAGCAATGGACTTGTGCCCACTAGTATTCAGACAAGGTGGCACATGTGCATTGACTACAGGAAGTTGAATGCCATAACTAGGAAGGACCATTTTCCCTTACCCTTCATTGATCAAGTCTTAAAAATGGTAGCAGGATAAGCATTTTATTGCTTTCTCGATGGGTATTCTGGCTATAACCAAATTGAGATAGCTCTTGAGGATCAAGAAAAAATGACATTTACATGCCCTTTTGGTATGTTTGCCTACAGTGCATGCCTTTTGGTTTGTGTAATGTGCTGGCCATATTTCAAAGGTACATGATTAGTCTTTTTAGTGACTTTGTGGAAACATTTCTAAAGGTATTCATGGCTGATTTCATGGTGTATGGGAGTGATTTTGAGGCATGTTTGAGGAATCTAGAAGAAGTGTTAACTAGGTGTGAACAGAAAAATCTAGTTTTGAATTGGAAGAAATGTCACTTTATGGTGACACAAGGTATTGTCCTAGGCCATGTTGTTTTCTCTAGGGGTATCAAAGTAGATAAGGCTAAAGTAGAAATCATCCAAAAGCTTCCAACCCCTTGATGTTTGAAAAATATGAGATCATTTCTTGGCCATGCAGGGTTCTATAGAAGGTTCATTACATCTTTTAGTGCTATCGCCCAACCATTTGTGTAACTTTTTAGCACATGATGTACCTTTTGATTCGAGCTCTGAGTGTCAAGATGCATTTGATAAGTTGAAGGGGTTACTCACCTCAACCCCTATCATTCAAACACCTGATTAGACATTATCTTTTGAGTTGATGTGTGATGCCAGTGACTGTGCCATTGGTGCAGTCTTAGGCCAAATAAAGGATAAAAGACCCTGTGTACTATACTATGCCAGTAAATCACTTAGTGACTCCCAAAAGAATTACACCATAACTTAGAAGAAGTTATTGGCAATAGTATATGCATTAAATAAGTTTAGGTCTTACTTGATTGGCTCACATGTCATAGTCTACACTGATGATGTTACCCTTAAATAACTTCTCACCAAACAAGACTCCAAGCCTAGGCTAATTAGATGGATTTTACTGCTTCAGGAGTTTGATTTAGAGATTAAGGATAAAAAAAGGGTAGAGAATGTGGTGGTAGATCATCTTTCTCGGCTTCCTTAACAGGACTTGATAGCTTATGACCCTTTTATTAATGAGACCTTTCTAGACGAGGAGTTGTTTTCTTGTGTCTTCCATTGAGTCTTCTCAGGTTCCTTGGTATGCCGACATAGCAAACTACTTAGCTTCAGGTATAATACCCTCGCATTGGACTTTATTGGATAGGAAGAAATGTTTTCAAAATATCAAATTCTTTTTCTGGGATGAACCTTATCTTTTCAAATATTGTCTAGACCAAGTCATTAGGAGGTGTATTCCTGATAGTGAATTTCAGAGCGTGATGAGATTTTGTTATACCTTGGCATATGGTGGTCACTTTTCAACCAAAAAGACTATGGCTAAGATCTTACAATGCTGGTTGCACTCGCCCACCATGTTTAGGGATGTCCATGCTTTTTGCCTTGCTTGTGATAGATGTCAAAGGCTTGGAGGCCTAACTAGGAGGAATATGATGCCTTTGCACCCCATATACGTTTTGGACATATTTGACTATTGGGGAATGGACTTTATGGGTCCATTTTTGAACTTACTTGGCTATGAGTACATTTTAGTAGCCGTGGATTATGTATCTAAATGAGTAGAGGCTATTCCCACTAGAACTAATGACCATCGGGTGGTGATTAAGTTCTTGAAAGAAAATGTGTTTTCCCTATTTGGCATGCCTAGAGCTATGATCAATGACAGAGGAACACATTTTTGTAACAAACCTATGGGTTTGTTGATGAGGAAATATGGGATAGTTCACAAGGTGGGAACAACCTATCATCCCCAAACTAGTGGTCAAGCTGAACTAGCCAATAGGGAGATAAGAAGGATAATTGAGAAAACTGTGAACCCAAATATGAAGGATTGGTCTTTGAGGTTAACAGATGCACTTTGGGCATACAGAACAGCATATAAGACCATTTTGGGTATGTCTCCCTATAGTTTAGTTTATTGGAAGGCTTGTCACCTGCCTGTGGAGATGGAGCACAAGGCATACTGGGCAATAAGATAATTCAATAAGAACATTGATGAGCCTGGCATTCAAAGCAAATTAGAATTGAATGAATAGGAGGAAATTAGGCATGATGCTTATGAGAACTTAAAGGCCTCCAAGATCACTATGAAAAAATAGCATGATTTGAAAATTTTGTAAAAAGAGTTGTATGTAGGTCAAAAAGTCCTTCTATATGACTCTAGATTACACCTCTTTCCTGGTAAATTGAGATCAAGATGGGTTGGACCTTACATCATCAAATCTAGGACTGAATATAGAGCATTTGAAATTGAAAATCCTTCAGATGGAAAAGTGTTGCAAGTGAATGGCCATAGGTTGAAACCTTATCTTGAAAATTTTGTGGCCGAGGTGGAACCTTGGGAGTTGGAGGACCCACCTCAATTTTAATAATTGAAATTTTTGGATCAATGAATAAAAGCAGATTAAGAGTAGTGTTTAGGTTGGAAAACTTCCTTTTTTTTTTTTTTTTTTAGCATTCATGATTTGATTTTCTTTATTACTTTCCTAACAATCTTCGTGAGCTTTAACGATTTTAGATTGACAGTGCCATCTAAGTTGGGGGGGAAGCAAGGAAGGAGATTCAGTTCAGGTGATATCATTTGTGTGCATCAATTCAGGTATTTTTACAAAGATTTTGATTGCCTAAGGTAGCTTCCTTCCCATATTTTCTGATGACTTGATTGCATATTTTCACATTGGGGACAATATTTAATTTAAGTTAGGGGGGAAGGCAATCATGTTTATGAATGTAATTTGTGTATTGGATTGATGTTGCATATTGTGATTCATTCTGAGCATGAATGTTTAGTTGCTTTTAGTTAGGAAATATAAAATATATATGTTAAATTTTTTTTAGAAATTTTGATTTTTTTTTTGATTAATTTTAGGAAATTTGAGTCTTTTTGGTTAATTCCTTTTGTAATTAGTGGTTTAGAGAGTTTTAGTTTTGGTGACAATTCAATTCAGTTTTTATGAACTTTGGCAAGAGGAGGTCGGATACAAAGCAGAGCTGCATTGATACAGGATTGATGATGTATTTGGTTGGAATGGTTCGAACCAGAATACCGTTCGAACCTTTGTTCGAACCAATAGTCAAACAATGGATTGTTTGAACCATGGTTCGAACCTTAGCTAGTAAAATATTTGTTCAAACCTTTGTTCAAACCTCAAGCTTGTTTGAACCGTCAAGGAAATTCAACCTATAAATAGGACATTTCAGAATTTTGAGGGCTCATTTCTATTTTGGTTCTGACGTGGGTACGAACAGGGCGGGTTGATTGAAAAGCTCTTGAGCCCATTTTGAATAGCGATTGCATGGGTCTACCAAAACCCAATTACAAGCTCTAATTTGGCTTTGAAGACATTAGGGTTTTGGCTCCAAGGAAGCTCAACTCAGCATTAAGCGGTAGATTGAGGTAGGGTTTCAACCCTTTCACATTTCAAATTTTTTATTAGAGATTGAATTGGGGGGATTATTGATTGTGAATTGGTTAGGAATTAGTTGAACTAAATTAAGTCAGAGTGAAGTGAAGGAGGTGTGTGATTTGTTATTGATTCATAGATTTTTGTTAGGTGAAACCTGAAGTGTCATTTGGTTATCTAAGAACTTGGGGAGCTGAATTGATTTTGAACAAACATTGAAAATGAAACCACCACAGAAAGTGTATGAGAAGAAGAAGAGGGAGAAGGAAAGTAATTCAAACCCTAAGGAATTAGTTGAACCTACTCAGAAAAAAGCCAGAATTCAAAATCCAAGTTCAATCCAATCTACCAAGACCCTACCTGAACCCATTGCATCAACTGAACCCCAACCCACTAACACACCACCTATGCACCACACGTAACCCAATTCCCAAACCACCCCTGAACTTGCAACAACTACTCAATCTGAATCATAATAAGACATAGCTTCTGAGAATATTATGCAAGTAATTGAAGAATTGCATGAAGGAAATGAGAATATAGAAGGGGAAGAAACTGGAAAGGAGAATGAGACTAAAGAGGAAGGAGGGAATGAGCCTTATGATGATTTTAAATTCTCAAATAGAAAAGCTAAGAAAGATTTTGGCAAGTACTGGAGCAAAAGATTAGTAATAGTGGAGAGAGGAATGAATTTAAGTCATTTTCATACTGCAGACTTTGGGTTAAAATAAAATTCTGAGAAGAGGGGATGGACTAAATGGGCTTAGTTTAGTGGAGTAGCTGTGGTTCCCATCATGCAAGAGTTCTATGCCAATATGACTAGGATTCAGAATGAATGGAAGGATTGTTTAGTAACTAAGGTGAGGGGGATATATTTTAAGGTTTATCCCAAGGATGTTAGGAAGTTTTTTGGCATAAGGGAAGAAAAGCATCCTCAACTCCCATTCTCGAAAGAAAAAACAGCAGAAAAAAATGATTTGGCAAAGATTTTGATAAGAAAGCTTAATACAGAATGGGGTCATAAGAAGAAAATGGCAAAGAACAGATTAACCCCAAAGTTCAATTCACTACACTTTCTAGCTTGTTCTCAACTCAACCCAATTCGAAACACTTATGAGATTAGCTATTAGAGAGGGTTACTTCTTTATGCCATTGATGAGGGTTTAATAGTGGAGCTGGGGTAAATTACTTGGGATAACATTGCTACATTGTTCAAGATAAGGAAGGGGGTTGGAGGACTGCCATTTGCTGGTTTCATCACAAAATATGTCTGTAAAAGGAAATTGATTGTTGATCTAGGAGAGCAAGTGGCCAAACCATTGGGGCCTATCACTACATCCTTTAGAGAAAGAAGTGCAAGTCCTAAAAAGGGGAAAGAAGGGACCAATACTGAGGAATTTATGGAAAAGATGAATGAAAAATGGGATAAAGTGAAGGTGAAGATGGGAGAGCTTAGAGATTATTAGTATTTCATCAAGCAAGAACTACAAAGCTAAGGGAAAAGGATTGCTACCATGGAGGTTAAGATAGATTTGCTGTTAGCTGCTGCAAATGTTTGGAATCCATCATTGTCATCTGAGGATCCTTCTCCTAGGTCTTAGGTTTTAGGAGCTGTTCTATTTTGATGCCAGGATTAGTAGTTACCGTTCTTTCTGGTTTTAGACAGTTTTTGTTGTTTTATTTTAGGTCTTATTGACTTTTATTGAACTTTTGACATGAGATTACCGACATGTTCTGTTACTGTGAGCTAATTATGAACTTTTGAATATCTGAATTAGAATAGAATGAATGAATTTTCTTTTCAGTTCATAATTTGATTCAAAGCATGTACATGGTTGACTGATTTTCATTTTTTAGAGTTTCTTGTCCTTGGGCAATGAATGTTTATATGAATTTCATGATTTCAACACTTTTGAATTTGCTTGGAATTGAATTTGAATTAAGGGATTTTGTGAGTATGAACTCTTAGGACATAAGTTTAACTCAATAATGTATGCATTGTTTCTCTATAAGCGGAGATTAACTTTATGAGATTTGAGCCTTTAGCCTTCTTGTTTGAGTGATTAAAGTTACTCTTACATGTCGTTCACATTCACGTTGGTTCAGTAGCTCTAATTACTTGTTTGAATTCATAAGCATGAGGAACACATTAACTTGAATTATGAACATTAAGATGAATGTATCAACTCAATTGAACCCTTGGAAGTAAAGTAGGCAATTCTTGTATTTGTTGAGCCTTATTGACTTTTTCTTCTAAATTCATCATCCTTTGGAACCAAGTTGAGCTGTTAATGAATGAAGTCATGATTCTTTAGGAA
The DNA here is from genome assembly GCA_003260245.2 of Sideroxylon spinosum. Classification (NCBI taxonomy): domain Eukaryota; kingdom Viridiplantae; phylum Streptophyta; class Magnoliopsida; order Ericales; family Sapotaceae; genus Sideroxylon; species Sideroxylon spinosum. The sequence continues at coordinate 688 of QLOD02001444.1, read as the reverse complement.
CCTTAACAACACCCTAACCTTTATATGATGTTAACAACCTAGCTAAGTGCCTTGGCAGTGTACAAGTTTAAAAAGAGGTAAAGTGGATCAAGGGTAGTGGAGTTTTGAGGGAAACGAAAGTTTATATAAAAAAAAAAAAACGGAAAAAAAAAACGGAAAGAAAAAGGAGAAAAATAATGCAATGATATGTCTTTTAATGCAAGCACACATTAATTAAAAAACAAATAAATATTTCAAAGGGAAATATAGTGAAAGTGGTTCGAACCCTTAATCGAACCACTAATACTGGGAAGAGAAGGATTAATTTACACAAACAAGTCACTCTTTGAATTATCTCACCCCTTCTTTGGTCCCACATTCAACCCTTTAGCCCCATTACAACCTAATAAAGACTTGACTGATCTAAGGGGTCAATTGAGTTGGAACAGAAGTTTTTAATGTGAAATAATTCAAGGTTCTCATTGTTATGGACTATTCCGTTCATAGACCTACGCCAAGTTGAGTATCCATTGAATGTATCACTTTTGGTTCCTATGTAATAGGAAACAGGGACCAATAGGCAAATAAGAGAAGGACTTCCTATATAATTAAATTTCCTAATCCTTCCTGGATTAGGATTTAATTACATAAATTATAATTTATTCCACTAAAGAATTATAATTGCACTCCTAATCTTATTCGAAATTGT
>QLOD02001387.1:0-10286 GCA_003260245.2 Sideroxylon spinosum | reverse complement strand
TCTAGATATATATATAGGGAGATTATATATATTCAAAGCCACCAAGAGTTTCTCTCATTCGTGTGTAGTAGTAGTAGAAGAAGAAGAAGAAGAAGAAGAAGAAGAAAGGTTTTCTCCCTATGGCTCTTCTGGAGGTTTTTCATAGAGAGCAAAAAAACCAACTTCAGTTGGTGTATTTTATGCATTAAACATCGATCTTTTATGTGTTTAACGAGGTAGGTTGGATTTAGCATATAAGTTTATGTTTCCTTCATGTATTTGTAAAAAAAGTTATGTTTGCTTATATAAATATGTGCATGAGATGAAAGCTTGATCCATAAATTGATTTTACCCATGAAACTAGACACGTTAAAGAGCTTACAGTATAAGTTTTATAATTTTTAGGGCAAAAGTTTATTTTATAAAAATAGGTAAATTTGATTGTTTTGGTTTACATTGTTGTACTTAAACCAATCCAATTTTTAGTATGAAAGGAATATATAGAAGTTGAGTTAATTTTGAAATTTTTACATGTTAAAGTAGACATATGAATTAGTCTTTTGTAAAAATGTCACAATTTATGGATTTAAAATGTATTTTATAAAAATCCTGAAAATGGGCTATTCTATGTGGTCCTAAATAGAAACACCCATTTAGTTTTTTTGAAATCTGTATTATTGACTATATAAATAAATTCTTAATTTATTTTTATAAAACTAGGAGTAATTTTAATCATTTTAGGCTTTTGAATTAACTGAAAATATTCTATATTCTATTTTAAATGAATTATCAAATTATTTGTTCTAATCCTTCTTTATCAATACATGCTTGATATTAAATTTTATTTGTCAAATTAGTTGTATATATTCTTAAATATGGTTGTAAGAGATTTCATTTGATAGATTTTGTAATGAGAATAATATTTATAGAAGGCAACACGAAACTTAGGCCCAAATAAACATTATATTTCATAAAACTTATAAAGTAAAGGGTGAACACAAAGAACCTTATTTAGGGATAATTTTTGTATTTGATGTACTATTATCAAAGGAAATTTTTTGAGACTTATTTTTGATAATGGGGTCATTAAGGGTGCTAGAAATAGTGGGCTCTAGAGACCAAGGATCGAAAGCACCAAAATCTGCATGGGGTGGTATACCATAACGGTAGAAACCTACCAAGTGTATATAAAGCTTTCACTAGCATATATTACTACCGGGACTGCAGGACTATTTTGTCTATTAAGGTAAGATGAGATGGACTAGGACTGCGAGACTAGGGTCATGAGTATATGTGGGACTGTGAAACCTATTATACCCCATGACTAAGGTCTGGGGATTGATGAGTGCATCTTGGACTCTTGGACTAGTTCTGCCTCATGGATTTGATGAGTGCATCTAGGATTGTAGGACTAATTGTATCCCGGTTTATTTTTGTGGTCACAAACTAACCTTGCAGCGCCCTTGACCGATAGTATGATATCGAGATATATACAAATACATATAGATACTTTGATTTGACTAAGCATATTGATTGATTGCAATCATTATAGATTTTAATTGCATTTCACACTTTTTGTTTAAACATTTTACGAAGAAAATTCATTTCTAATTGTGCTTTGATTATTTATAGTGCTTTTATGTGTTTTGTAGGGGTAAGGAAGAAAAGCACCCGAAGATAGACAATTTAGAAGCTTAAAGAAACAAATTAGTAGAGAAATGAGAGGGCTTACTGTTAGGTGCATAAGGGGCTTTTTGTTAGGCGCACGAGAGGCTTGGGCGCCCAACTTCTTTTCCTCTTGGGTGCTTGAGAATCATAGGCACCTGACTTCTTTTCCTCTTGGGTGCTCAAAAATCATGGGTGCCAGATTGTCTTTGGTTGTGGGCACCCATCGAGAGTTATTTCTCTACTCGTCTCTCAGGACTTTTATCGAATACCTGGGTTTGCAGTTACCTTGGGCGCACAACAATAAGATATAGGCACCCGTGGACTTTCTCTAGAGGATTTTTGATATTATTTTAAAATGTAAAATTACTTTTTTACCGAAAATTGTTGTAAGCCTATAAATAGGCCAAGATTTCTGACATTCGGGGGGAGCTTTTACATTACGTTATTTCAATAGGGTTAGAGTTAGGGCTTACATTTTCAAGTTCATTTCTTTGGATTGGCTGCATTACATTTTCAGCCATAGGGTTGCATCATGCTTTTGTATGGTGATTTTTTCTATTCTTCCTTCTAGGGTTTATGTATAAGTGACATCTTTTGCACTGATTTCAATTGATAGTACTTTCATTTCCATTCTTTCTTCTTCGCAGTTGATTCGTAAGTGTTTTACAACTTTCGCATATACTTTGTTTTCACTTTTATTCTACTTTAACTTTAGAGTGGATGTTCATTATTCTTCATATAACATTTTTTACGATTCAAATATGCTACGCTAAGTCTTCTTTAGTTTTAACCTTCAAATGTAGTGGAAAAGGAGTAGATATTTGAATATTATGCATTTTTAAAGTAATATATTTTCGATTCAATCGTAAAATTCATTGAATCTAGGTTTAATCGTAGAAAAAAATCACCCGTATTATAGTCGGTCTCTTGGTTTCGAGTTGATCCTCTTGCACACTAAATCTCCGATTCAATGTCCCGGTGATTTCGAATTTGATTTCAAAACCCTAGTTCAACACTTGTTTTACGAAAAAGAGTTTTCAGGTTCAATCTTCTAACCTAGCACTACATACGTAGATGATAGGTTAAGTCACACGAATATTCAGATCTATCTCTTCGAATTCATTACAGGAATATGTTAAAACCAAGCGTTTTCATTTGAAAGTAATTCACAAAAAAGAAAAAAAAAACTGAATTATATCTTTTCATTGGTGTTTTAATTTAAGTTAAATTTTGTGTTCAAACATTAGTTTAAACCCAATTTCGAAAACCCCAAAAGATTAACTTTCCTTTTGTTTGTTTATTATTCTTTGCAAGTGTTTACAAAATGATTTTTTTTCCAAAACCAATCACACACTTGCTCCCTGTGGAGATGACCTAGGACTCACCTGGATTAAACTATAACCACCTCTTATACTTGGGAGAAAAAACACACACAAATTGAGTACGGTCAAGTTTTTGGATCCGTTGCTGGGAAGCAATGGTTAGTGTGACAACTTCGGAGAACTTGTGGCGAGACACACTTGCTACCATCTTCAACCTGCGTGCATTTGGATTTCCAGGTGACATCGTACCATTCCTCTTGTGAATATTTTATTTTTATTTTCATTTTATTCTTTCCCTACATGTTTTTTTTTATTAGGATTTGTTAGAGAGTAGTGTCAATTGCATGTTTTTAAGGTCGGGTAGAGTCTTAGTGGGACATACTAAACCAGAAGACCTATCTTACCAACCTTCACATTCAGACTCTTACGTTACTTTTCACTCATCAATTCCTCATCCTTTGATTCAATGGCCTACTTCGGAGATGATGTGAGTAACCATGGGGATAATGAGGATAATCCAAGTCTTAGGCTAATGAGAGACCATTTGAACTCGGTTAGGTAGACCACACCTTCGTGCATCGTCTTACCTTTAAATAGGGGGAATTTTACATTGAGACCTCGGATTACCCAACTCTTTCCTACATTTTATGGCCTTAACTCTGAAAATCCTTATAATCATTTGAGAGAATTGAGGAAGTTAGTAACACTTGCATTGACTAGAATGCTAATGAAGATGTAGTGCGTCTCCAACTCTTTCCATTTTCTCTTAAGGATAAGGTCAAGTTTTGGCTAAATTCCCTTCATCCTTGATCCATTGGAATTTGGTGAGAAATGCAAACTGAGTTCCTAAAAAAATACTTCCCAAACCAAAAGACCCAACACTTTAGGCGACAGATCACTACATTTTCATATAAGCCTAGTGAGAATTTTAATCGGGCTTGGGAAAGGTTTAATACCTTTTCATGGCCTATCCCCATCATGGCTTTGAGCCATGAAGACTTATGAGTATCTTCCAAGAATTTTTGACTCCTAATCTTAAACAACTTTTGTCTACCATGTGCAATGGTATCCTATTTGATAAGACTATGGAGGACGCCATGGACTTCTTTGACATGGTAGTCGAGGACTCTAATGATTGGGAAGTTGGACCTCTCTCTTCTTCCGACCATAGGAATCCCACACCTAGTGGCCAGTTGGAGTTAAGTGAGAGTGATGATTTGTGGGCTAAGTTAGCTACTTTGGAAAATAAGCTAGACTCTCTTGAGCTCAAAAACAAGGAAAAACTAGTTGAGGTGAAGGTGATTTGTGCTGCATGTGAACAAATGGGGCATGATGCTAATTTGTGCCCCGAGCTCCCTTTGCTTAGAGAAATTGGCTATGGTCAAGCTTACATTAATGGCCCCAAAAACCTCCCATTCCCAAATAGGGGCCAAGGAAATCCTTCTTACCCATAAGGTGGGAATGTCACTTGCCAAGGGGGAAACCAAGCATCTAATCCATATCTATTGGGATGGAGGAACCTTCTTGGTTTTTCATGGAGGAATGACAACTAAAAACAATCGTTTCAGCCACCTCCTATACCACCACCCCAATTCCAACAGCCCAATCCAATTATAATGCAACCTGTGCAAAAGAGGCCTCTTGAAGACACTCTTAATCAATTCATGCATAAGTAGTTGAACATCAATAACCAAGTGACTCAGGCTTTAGATGACATTAGAGGGAAAGTTTCTAAATTGATATAGACCATAAGTACCACTCAAAGTGGAAAACGTCCTGCACAAACTTTCCTAAGCCCTAACGGTCAGGTGCAATCTATCTCTACTTTGAGAAGTGGGAAAGTTATCCAAAAACCAGTTGATCCTAAAGTTATTGCACCAAATGTTAAGATAGGGTTAAGAGGTAGTGCAGAGATTGATGAGCCAAATGAGGAAGGAGTTGAGAATGAAAAAAGGGGAGAAAACAAAAAGAGTGGTAAAAAAAATTAATGAAGGGAAGGAAATTGAGGAAGAGTTAAGTGAGGAAGGAGGAGATAACAATGGAGGCATTTTTGGTAAACAAAAAGATCAAGTAGAAGAGTACATACCTAGACCACCATTTCCTCATAGACTAGCAAAGGGCAAGAATGAGATGTTAAACTCTGAGATTTATGAGATATTTAAGCAAGTGAGAATCAACATCCCATTACTTGAGGTTATCAAGAAAAATCCCACCTATACTAAATTCCTTATGGATATGTGCATTGTTAAGAGGAAGCTTAATGTCAAGGAGAAATCTTTCTTAACTGAGCAAGTTAGTGCCATCATCCAACATGATATACCTCCTAAGTATAAAGATTCGGGGGGACCACACCATAGAGAAGGCTCTTCTTGACTCAGGTGTTAGTGTCAACTTATTGCCTTATGCTGTTTACCAGCAACTAGACAACATTACAATTTGTTGATCGCTCAGTTAAGATGCCACGTGAGATAGTGGAGGATGTGTTGGTCTAAATGGACATTTTCTACTTTCCAGTTGATTTTAATATGTTAGACATTCAACCTATTCAAAACCCCTCCTATTCCATTTTGGTCATTTTGGGTAGACCATTCCTTACCACATCCAACGCTATGATTAATTTTAAGAGTGGGGTTATGAAACTCTCCTTTGGAACTATGACAGTTGAGATAAATATCTTTAGGGTTGGAAAGCAAATGAGAAAATTTGAGGATATTCGAGAGGTGGATGTGATTCATACTCTGAGTGAGGAATACTTTGAAACGACCTTCTTTGACGAACCCATAGAGAGCCTTAGTGAGAAGTGAGAGATGTGAAGTTCTTGATCGAGGAAGTTCTGTGAATGGTGAGGAGTTTGTGAAAGCTGAGGAAGAAGTCATGGCTATTAGCAGCTGGGTAACAGTTTTGATCCTTTGGAACCATTTATGAGTAAACCCAAGCCATTGGTAGAGTGTTCACTTGTCCTTCTAGGAAACCTTTACCAGGTGAACTTAAATATGCATTTGTAGGAGAGAGCGAGACATTCTTGGTAATTATGTCTGCTATGTTGGAAAAAGATTAAGAGGAGAGATTATTAGCAGTTTTGAGTGCCCACCGTCAGGCCTTAGGTTGGACTGTGGCTGACCTTCAAGGCATTAGTCCCCTAATATGTCCCCATCATATATACCTTGAGGATGGTGCCAAACCTGTGAGGTGAATGCAGCATAGACTGAACCCTAACATGAAAGAGGTTATGAAAGGAGAAGTGCTTAAGTTGCTCGACACGGGTAATATATATCCCATCTCTAATCTGAAGTGGGTAAGTCCTACTCAAGTGGTTCCTAAACGTCTGGTGTCATAGTTGTTGAGAATGAGAAAGGAGAGTTAATGCCTCAATGCACCCAAACCGGGTGGTGGTGTATGTGTATAGATTATAGGCACTTGAATGCCGTGACTCGAAAGGACCATTTTTCCCTTTCGTTCCTAGACCAAGTGCTCGAGAGAGTTACTGGAAAGTCTTTTTACTGTTTTCTCGATGGGTACTCAGGGTACAATCAGGTTGACATAGCATTAGAGGACTAAGAGAAAACCACCTTCACAGGCCCTTTTGGCACGTACGCATATAGACACATGCCATTTAGGTTATGTAATGCACGTACGACGTTTCAAAGGTGTGTGATGAGCATCTTTAGCAACATGGTTGAGAAATTTTTGGAGGTTTTCATGGATGATTTTTTCGTCTACGGAGATTCACTTGATGAGTGTCTGACCAACCTTAAGAAAGTTCTTGTGCATTGTGTACAACAAGGGATTGTTCTAGGGCACATAGTATCATGTCGTGGGATTGAGGTGGACAAAGCTAAATTTGAACTAATTCAAAATTTACTTGCCCCTCGATGTGTGAAGGACCTAAGATCATTCTTAGGCATGTCAGTTCTTACCGGTGATTCATTCAGTCTTTTAGTTCTAATGCCTGTCCCTAATGCTCATTATTGTCCAATGATGTTCCTTTTGAACGGACAACGTCATGCCAAGAGGCATTTGACTGACTTATACACTTGCTTACCACCGTACCCATCCTCTAAAGCCCAGATTGGTCTCTACCATTTAAGCTTATATGTGACGCTAGCGACTTTGCAGTGGGGGAAGTTTTAGGGTAAAGAAGAGAGGGAAACCCTATGTCATTTACTACACTAGTAAGACTCTCAATGAGGCTCAAGTGAATTATACCACCACGAAGAAGAACCTTCTAGCGGTAGTGTTTGTTCTAGATTATTTTAGATCATATTTGGTAGGTTCTCATCTTAACTTGGTGTTAAACTAGGAAAAGTGTCATTTTATGGTACAACAAGGAATTGTTCAAAGGCACATAATATCATGTCATGGGATTGAGGTGGACAGAGCTAAATTTGAACTAATTCAAAATTTATGTACCCTTCAACGTGTGAAGGACCTCGATCATTCTTAGGCATGTCGATGTTTACTAGTGATTCATTCAGTCTTTTAGTTCTATTGTCTGTCCCTAATGCTTATTATTGTCCAATGATGTTCCTTTTGAACGGACAACGTCATACCAAGAGGCATTTAACTGACTTATACAGTTGCTTACCACCGCACCCATCCTCCAAAGCTGAGATTGGTCTCTACTATTCGAGTTTATGTGTGAGACTAGTGACTTTGCGGTGGGGGCTATTTTAGGGTAAAGAAGAGAGGGAAACCCTATGTCATTTACTATGCTAGTAAGACTCTCAATGAGGTTCAAGTGAATTATACCACCACGAAGAAGAAGCTTCTAGCGGTAGTGTTTGCTCTAGACAAGTTTAAGTCATATTTGGTAGGTTCTTATGTTACGGTGTTCATGGACCATGCTGCCTTGAAATATCTTCTTTCCAACAAAGAGACTAAACCTCATCTAATTAGATGGATCTTACTCCTTTAAGAGTTTGATTTGGGGATTAAGGATAAAATGGGAGTAGAAAGTGTGGTAGCTAACCATTTGCCTAGATTGCCCTATCATGTGTCTAAATCAAGTGACCTACCAATTGATGAGCATTTACCCAATGAGCACATCATGCATATTAGCACCACACTTCATGACCACTCTCCTTGGTACTCGGACATTGCCAACTTTCTAGTAACCGATCAAATGCCTTCCCATTGGAAAAAATTTGATAGAGGTAAATTTTTACGTAATGTGCGTGGTTTCTTTTGGGATGAGCCCTACCTCTACAAGTATTGCCATGACCAAATTATGAGACGATGTAATCTCGGCCATAAGATTCCTAGTGTCATTGTGTTTTATCACACTTTAGCTTGTGGATGCCACTTCTCCTTGAAGAAAACCACTGCTAAGATCCTTCAAAGTAAATTTTATTGGCCTTCCATGTTTGAAGATGTGCACGAATATTGTTTGAGATGTGACCGATACCAACGATTAGGAGCCCTATCTAAGCGCAATAAGATGCCCCAAAATCCTATTATTATTCTGGAAATTTTTGATTATTAGGGGATAGATTTCATGGGCCCATTTCCTATATCGTTTTGTTTTGAGTATATATTAATGGCCAGAGACTATGTTTCCAAGTTGGTAGAAGCCATTTCCACTTACACCAATGACTGTCGAGTACTGGTCAAATTCTTAAAGGAATACATTTTTTCACACTTGGGGATGCCTCGGGCTATCATTAGTGATGGGGGTAAGCATTTTTGCAATTGGCCAGTAGGTATTCTAATGCATAAATATGGTGTGACACATAAGTGGGTACCTCATACCATCCTCAGAATAATGGCCAAGTTGAGTTGGCAAATCAAGAGATAAAGGGCATCTTTGAGAAAACCATTAATCCCACTTGTAAGGATTGGCCTTTACAACATATTAATACATTATGAGCCTACTGGATGGCTTATAAAACCATTTTGGGCTTGTCTTCCTATCACATTGTCTTTGGTAAGGTTTGCCACTTACCTGTTGAAATGGAACATAGAGCCTATTAGGCAATTCGTCCATTTAATGAGAGTATAAATGATGTCGGCATTCTTAGAAAGCTTCAATTGAATGAATTGGAGGAGCTAAGAAATGATACTTTCGAGAATGCTAAAATTGCCAAAGCTAAGATGAAGGACTTGCAAATAAGCATATTCTTAGGAAGTCTTTCAAGGTAGGTCAGAAAGTTTTGCTGTATAATTCTCGGTTGCATCTTTTTCTGGGCAAGCTTAGATCAAGATGGTCTAGTCCCTTCACCATTGTTTCAATCTTAGAACATGTGTGTGCAAGGTTTATAAGCCATGTAATAACACCACTTTTAAGGTGAATGGCCATCATCTCAAGCCATATTTGGATACTTTTGTGGTCGAGAATGAAACGTGGGAGCTCACCGATCCTCCCCATTTGATTAAAAGTATGCAAGCATTCTTGTACATTAGTAAGGAGGTATCTTTGTTTCCATCTTCCTTGTTCATTTTAAATTAAAAAAAAAAGATTATGTGTTGCCCTCCATGGGTGCCCACCTATGTTTCCTCTTGTGCGTCCATTAAGTAATGAGCCCATAACCTTGTGTGCTTGGGCCAAAACCAAGTAGTGCGCCCGAGCCAACACCTAGCCATGCACCCACCACATCATGCACTTGACTGACTTCCATGTTAGGTGCCCGCTACAAGCACATGTCACCCAGAAGTAGGTCATGTGAAGTGGTCTTTTAAAGGCTCTTTCAACTTCTCATTCGGCACTCTCTCCTTCAACCTAAGAAATTGAACCACAAAAAACCCAAAACTTAATTCTCTTCCATAACTTTCCTCCAAATGGGTATCCTCATCAAATACCATTGTTGATTCAATGATGATTCACGTAGCAAAATGGGATTTCGGATTGAAGCGTTCATCTTTCAATGTGTTGCATGGAATTAGGGGTTGAGGTCAAATGATTCTTAGGTAGTTGTCATATTTGGATGTTTTGTTTTGTTGATCAAATGAAGATTATAGGTGTGTATTGTTACTCTTCTTGCATTTGAATGATATCTTTGCAGTTCCACCATGAACTTGTGCACACTAACTGTTTGTGTAAATGCCTGAGTGATTTAGGGAGTACATTTTGAAGACTTTTGATTTACAATTGTGGGTGTTGGGAGTTGGCAATGTTTTTGAATAGAATTGGAGATTTTAGTATGACTTTGAAAACATGATTGTGGTGGGGCGATTTTGTGCACTTATGGTGTTTGATGAAATACTTGTAAGAACCTCTATAGTAGATTATGGAAATAAAAAATTGAAGAATTCACTTGGGCCGAATCATTGGGAAAAATCAGTGTGTATTTTGGGCATTAAAGAACTTGTTTAAGTGTTGCT
>QLOD02001349.1:0-10290 GCA_003260245.2 Sideroxylon spinosum | reverse complement strand
TATTTATAAGCTTTCCAGAAACATACTATAATAAGAAAACGGAGTTACGTAGCAAAAGTTATGGCCGATTTAAGATTAAACGACTGCGTGGGCATAACAACGGACCTAGAACTCCATGTAGTCATGCGCTATGCTATTTACATCACCCAATGATGTAACAATTTTCCATGGCCTTTGTCTTATCACAAAATTTCCATAAAATTACTATAATAACTAAAACGGAGTTACATAGCAGAAGTTATGGTCGATTTAAGATTTAACGACCGTGCTGGTATAACGATGACCCCAAGTCTCCATGCAGTCTTCCGCTATGCTATTTGCATCTCCCAATGATGTAACAACTTTCCAGGGCCTTTGTCTTGTCACAAACTTTCCAAAAAAACATTATAATAACAAAAACGGAGTTACGTAGCAAGAGTTATGTCCAATTTAAAATTTAACGACCGCGCCGGCATGACGATGCCCTTGGGTCTCCAAGTAGTCTTACACTATGCTATCTGTATTATTCAATAATGTAATAATTTCTGAGGGCCTTCCTTTCTTCGTAAGATTTCCAGAAACGTATTATAATAAGAAAACAGAGTTAAGTTACAAAAGTTATGGCCGATTTAAAATTTAACAACTACGCGAATATAACGATGACCCTAGGTTTCCAAGTAGTCTTCTGCTGTGCTATTTACATCTTCCAATGACGTAATAATTTTCCAGAGCCTTCGTCTTATTATAAGGCTTCCATAAATTTATTATAGTAAGAGAATGGAGTTACATAGAAAAAGTTATGGCCAATTTAAGATTTATTGACCGCACGGGCATAACGACAACCTTAGTTCCCCATGTAGTCTTCCGCTATGCTCTCTACATCACCCAATGATTTAATAATTTTCCAGGGCCTTTGGCTTGTTACACGCTTTCCAAAAATATATTATAATAACAAAACGGAGTTACATAGCAAAAGTTATTTCCGATTTAAAATTTAATGACTGCGCGGGAATAACAACGCCCCGGGGTCTCCAAGTAGTTTTCTGCTCTGCATTCTACAACACCCAATGATGTAACAATTTTTCTGGGCATTCGTCTCACTACAAGCTTTCTAGAAAAATGTTATAATAGGAGAGTTACGTTGCAAAAGTTATGCTCGATTTAAGTTTTTAACGACTGCGTGGGCATAACGATGACCCCGAGTCTCCAAGTAGTCTTATGCTATTGTGTTTACATCCCCCACGATGTAAAAATTTTCCAGGGCCTTCGTCACAATACAAGCTTTCCAGAACCATACTATAATAAGAAAACTGAGTTACGTAGCAAAAGTTATGGCCGATTTAAGATTTAATGACTGCGCGGACATAACGACGACCCAGGTCTCCATTTAGTCTTCTGCTATGCTATTTACATCCCCTAATGACGTAACAATTTTCCAGGGCCGATGTCTCATTACACGCTTTTTGAAAACTTGCTATAATAAGAAAACGGAGTTACATAGCAAACATTATGGCCGATTTAAGATTTAATGACTGCGCGGGTATAACGACGACCCAAGGTCTCCATGTAGTCTTCTGCTATGTTATTTACGTCACCCAATGATGTAATAATTTTCCAAGGCCTTTATCTTATCATAAACTTTCCAGAAAAAGATTATAATAACAAAAACGGAGTTATGTAACAAAAGTTATAGCCGATATAAGAATTACCGAACGTGCAGGCATAACAGCGACCCGAGGTCTCCAAGTAGGCTTCCGAAATGCTATCTACATCACCCATTGATGTAATAATTTTCCCGGGCTTTCGCACAGAAACATACTATAATAAGAAAACGAAGTTATGTGGCAAAAATAATTACCGGTTTAAGAATTACCAACCGCATGGGCATAATGACGACACCAGGTCTCCAAGTTATCTTCCGCTATGCTGTTTTCATTTCCTAATAATGTAATAATTTTCCAAGGCCTTCGTCTTATTACAAGTTTACCAGAAACATATTATAATAAGAAAACGGAGTTACGCAACAAAAGTTGTCTGACTTAGAATTTAACGACCAAGTCGGCAAAATGACGCCCCTGGGTCTCCAGGTAGACTTACGCTATGCTGTCTATATCATCCAGTGATATTAAAATTTTCCAGGGCCTTCGTCTCACTACAAAATTTCCAAATACATATTATCACAATAAAAATGGAGTTACGTAGCAAAAGTTATAGCCGATTTAAGATTTTTTAACGATCGCGCGGGCACAACGACGACCCCAGCTCTCCAATAGTCTTTAGCTATGCTGTTTACATCACCCAATGATGTAATAATTTTCTAGGGCCTTCATCTTATGACAAGCTTTGCAGAAACCCATATTATCATAACGGAAATGGAGTTACGTAGCAAAAGTTACAGCCAATTTAAGATTTTAACGACCGCACGGGCATGACGATGACACCAGGTCTCCGGTATTCTTCCGCTATGCTGTTTAAATTACCCAATGATGTAATAATTTTCTAGGGCTTTCGAATTCTGACAAGATTTGCAGAAACATAATATAATAACAAAACGGAGTTACATAGCAAGAGTTATGTCCGATTTAAAATTTAATGACCGCGCGGGCATAGAGATGACCCCAGGTCTCCATTTAGCCTTCTGCTATGCTATTTACATCACCGAATGATGTAATAATTTTCCAGAGCCTTTGTCTTATTTCAAACTTTCCAAAAAAACGTTATAATAACAAAAACGGAGTTATGTAGCAAAAGTTATGGCCAGTATAAGAATTACCGATGCTGCGGACATAACGACGACCCTAGGTCTCCAAGTAGTCTTCCACAATGCTATCTACATCATCCAATGATGTAATAATTTTCCCAGACTTTCGTCTCGTTACAAGATTTATAGAAAGACACTATAATAAGAAAATGAAGTTAAGTAGCAAAACTTTTGGCCGATTTAAGAATTACCGACCGCGCGGGCATAACGACGACCCCCTCTCTCCAAGTTATCTTCCGCTATGCTGTTTTTATCACCTAAATATGTAATAATTTTTTGGAGCCTTCGTCTTATTACAAGTTACCAGAAACAAATTATGATAAGAAAATGGAGTTATGTTGCAAAAGTTATATCCAAGTTAGAATCTAATGACCAAGTGGGCAAAATGAGGCTTCGGGGTCTCCAAGTAGACTTATGCTACGTTGTCTGTATCATCCAATGATGTTAAAATTTTCCAGGGCCTTCGTCTCACTTCAAAATTTCGAAATACATATCATCATAACAAAAATGGAGTTATGTAGCAACAGTTGTAGCCGATTTAAGATTTTAACGACCGCGCGGGCATGACGACGACCCCTGGTCTCCAGTAGTCTTTCGCTATGCTATTTACATCAGCCAATGATGTAACAATTTTCTAAGGCTTTTGACTTATTACAAGTTTTGCAGAAATGTATTATAATAAAAAAACGGAGTTACGTAACAAAAGTTATGGCCGATTTAAGATTTATTGACCACGCGGACGACTACCCTAGATCTCCAAGTAGTCCTCCGCTATACTATTTACATCACCCAAAGACGTAATAATTTTCTAGAGCCTTCGTCTTATTATAAGGCTTCCAGAAACAAATTATAATAAGAGAACGGAGTTACGTAGAAAAAGTTATGGCCAATTTAGGATTTATTGGCCGCACGGGCATAACGACGACCCTAGTCCTCCAAGTAGTCTTCCATTATGCTATCTATATCACCCGATGATGTAATACTTTTCCAAGGCTTTTGGCTTGTTACAAGCTTTCTGTAAACATATTATAATAATAAAGGGAGTTACGCAGCAAAAGTTATTTCCGATTTAAAATTTAAGGACCGCGCGGGTATACCGACGCCCAGGGTCTCCAAGTAGTTTTCTCTTATGCTATCTACAACACCCAATGATGTAATAATTTTCTAGGGCCTTCGTCTCACTACAAGCTTTCTAGAAAAATGTTATAATAAGAAAACGGAGTTACGTAGAAAAATTTATGCCCGATTTAAGATTTTAAAGACAGCGCATGCATAACAACGACCTAGGTCTTCAACTAGTCTTCCCCTATTGTGTTTACATCCCTCAATGATGTAACAATTTTCTAGGGCCTTCTTCTCATTACAAGCTTTCTAGGAACATAATATAATAACAAAACGGAGTTACGTAGCGAGAGTTATGTCCGATTTAAAATTTAATGACCGCGCGGGCATAACGACGACCCCAGTTGTCCATGTAGTCTTCTGCAATGCTATTTAGATCACCCAATGATGTAATAATATCTAAGGCCTTTGTCTTATCACAAGCTTTTCAAAAAAAGCATTATAACAACAGAAACGGAGTTACATAGCAAAAAATTATGGCCGATATAAGAATTACTGACTGCACGGGCATAACGACGACCCTAGGTCTCTAAGTACTCTTCCGCAATGCTATCTACATCATCCAATGATGTTGTAATTTTCCCATGCTTTTGTCTCACTGTAACTTTACAGAAACATACTACAATAAGAAAACGGCGTTAAGTAGCAAGAGTTATGGCCGATTTAAGAATTACCGACCGTGTGGGCATAACGACGACCCCAGGTCTCCAAGTTATCTTCCGCTACGCTATTTTTGTCACCCAATGATTTACTAATTTTCCAGAGCCTTCGTCCTATTAAACGTTTACCAGAAACATATTATGATAAGAAAACGGGGTTACGTAGCAAAAGTTATGTTCAATTTAGAATTTAATGAGCAAGTGGGCAAAATGACGCTCTGGGTCTCCAAGTAGACTTTCGGTATGCTGTTTGTATCATCCACTAATGTTAAAAATTTTCCAAGGCCTTCGTCTCACTACAAAATTTCCAAATACATATTATCATAACAAAAATGGAGTTACGTAGCAACAATTGTTGCCGATTTAAGATTTTAACGACCGTGCGGGCATGACGACGACCCAAGTCTACAATAGTCTTCCGCTATGCTATTTACATTACCCAATGATGTAATAATTTTCCAAGGCCTTTGTCTTATTACAAGCTTTGGCGAAACTTAATATAATAAGAAAACAAAGTAACGAAGCAAAAGTTATGTCCCTTTAAAATTTAACGACCGCACAGCCAAAGCAATGCCCCTGGGTCTCCAAGTAGTCTTACGCTATGCTTTTTGTATTATTCAATAATGTAATAGTTTCTAAGGGCCCTTGTCTCTTTGCAAGCTTTCCAGAAATGTATTGTAATAAGAAAACGGAGTTATGTAACAAAAGTTATGGCTGATTTATGATTTATTGATCGTGGAGTCGACGACCCTAGGTCTCCAAGTAGTCTTTCGCTATACTATTTACATCACCCAAAGACGTAATAATTTTCCTGAGCCTTCGTCTTGCTATAAGGCTTCCAGAAACAAATTGTAATAAGAGAACGGAGTCAAGTAGAAAATGTTATGGCCAATTCAATTATTGACCGCACGGGCATAACGACGAGCCTAGTTCTCCAAGTAGTCTTCCGTTATGCTATCTATATCACCCAATGATGTAATACTTTTCCAGGGCCTTCCGCTTGTTACATGCTTTCCAAAAACATATTTTAATAAAAAAACGGAGTTATGTAGCAAAAGTTATTTTCGATTTAAAATTTAAGGACCGCGCGGGTATAACGACGCCCAAGGATCTCCAAGCAGTTTTCTGCTTTGCTGTCTACAACACCCAATGATGTAACAATTTTCCAAGCCTTTGTCTCACTACAAGCTTTCTAGAAAAATATTATAATAAGAAAACGAAGTTACATAGAAAAAGTAATGGCCGGTTTAATATTTTAAAGACCGTGAATACATAACAACAACCCCAGGTCTCCAAGTTGTCTTCCCCTGTTGTGTTTACATCCCCCAATGATGTAACGATTTTCCAAGCCTTCTTCTCATTACAAGCTTTCCAGGAACATGATATAATAACAAAACGGAGTTACATAGCAAGAGTTATGTCCGATTTAAAATTTAATGACCGCGCAGGCATAACGACGACCCCAGTTGTCCATGTAGTCTTCTACTATGCTATTTACATCACCCAATGATGTAATAATTTTCTAGGGCCTTTGTCTTATCACAAGCTTTCCAAAAAACATTATAACAACAAAAATGGAGTTACGTAGCAAAAGTTATGGCCGATATAAGAATTACCAACTGCGCGGGCATAACGACGACCCTAGGCCTCCAAGTACTCTTTCGCAATGCTATCTACATCATCCAATGATATAATATTTTCATGGGCTTTCGTCTCATTGTAGGATTTATAGAAACATACTAGAATAAGAAAACAGAGTTAAGTAGCAAAAGTGTGGCCGATTTTACAATTAGCAACAGCGCAGGCATAACGACGACCCTAAGTCTCTAAGTCATGTTCCACTTTGCTGTTTTCATCACCCAATGATTTACTAATTTTCTAGAGTCTTCGTCTTATTACAAGTTTACCGAAAACATATTATGATAAGAAAACGGAGTTACGTAGCCAAAGTTATGTCCGATTTGGAATTTAACGAGCAAGCAGGTAAAACGACGCCCTGGGCCTCCAAGTAGACTTACATTATGCTGTCTGTATCATCCAATGATGTTAAAATTTTCCAAGGCATTCGTCTCACAAAAAAATTTCAAAAGACATATAATCATAACAAAAATGGAGTTACGTAGCAACAGTTGTTGCTGATTTAAGATATTAACAACTGCGCGGGCATGACGACGACCCAAGGTCTCCAATAGTCTTCCGCTATGCTATTTACATCACCCAATGATGTAACGATTTTCCTGGGCCTTTGTCTTATTACAAGCTTTGCAGAAACTTAATATAATAAGAAAACAAAGTAACTTAGCAAGAGTTATGCCCATTTAAAATTTAACGACCGCACGGCCAGGGTCTCCAAGTAGCCTTACGTATGCTATCTATGTTATTCAATAATGTAACAGTTTCTGATGGCCCTCGTCTCTTCACAAGTTTCTCGAAACAAATTATAATAAGAGAACGAAGTTACGTAGAAACAATTATGGCCGATTTAAGATTTATTGATCGTGCGGTTGACGACCCTAGGTCTCCAAATAGTCTTCCGCTATACTATTTACATCACCCAAAGACGTAATAATTTTCCAGAGCCTTTGTCTTACTATAAGGCTTCCAGAAACAAATTATAATAAGAGAAGAAGTTACGTAGAAAAATTTATGGCCAATTTAAGATTTATTGACCGCACGGGCATAACGACGACCCTAGTTCTCCAAGTAGTCTTCTGCTATGCTATCTAGATCACCCAATGATGTAATAATTTTCTAGGGCCTTTGGCTTGTTACACCCTTTCCAAATAATAATTTATAATAACAAAACGGAGTTATGTAGCAAAAGTTATGTCCGATTTAAAATTTAACGACCGCGCGGGTATAACGACGCCCCAGGATCTCCAACGTAGATTTCTGCTATGCTGTCTATAATAGCCAATGATGTAACAATCTTCCAGGGCCTTCGTCTCACTACAAGCTTTCTAGAAAAATGTTATAATAAGAAAATGGAGTTACGTAGCAAAAGTTATGCCTTATTTAAGATTTTAAAGCTCGCATAGGCATAACGACGACCCTAGTTCTCCATGTAGTCTTCTGCTATGCTATCGACATCACCCAATAATATAATAATTTCCCAAAGCCTTTGTCTTATTACAAGCTTTGTAGATACATAAGATAATGAGAAAACGGAGTTCGTAGCAAAAGTTATGATGGATTTAAGATTTTAACGACAACGCGGGCACAATGATGCCCCTGGGTGTCGAAGTAGTCTTACGCGATGCTATCTGTATTATTTAATAATGTAATAATTTCTAAGGGCCTTATTCTCTTCAAAGCTTTTTGGAAACAAATTATAATAAGAAAACGGAGTTACGTAGCAAACGTTTTGGCCGATTTAAGATTAAACGACCGAGCGGGCATAGCAACGACCCTAGGTCTCCAAGTAGTCTTCCACTATGATATTTACATCACCCAATGACGTAATAATTTTCCAGAGCCTTTGAATTATTGTAAGCGTTCCAGAAACAAATTATAATAAGAAAACGGAGTTACGTATCAAAAGTTATGGCCGATTTAATATTTAACGACCGCGCGGGCGTAACGACGATCCTAGTTCTCCAAGTAGTCTTCCACTATGCTATCTACATCACCGAATGATGTAAAAATTTTCCAGGGCCTTTGGCTTGTTACACACTTTCAAAAAACACATTATAGTAACAAAATGGAGTTACGTAGAAAAAGTTACCTCCGATTTAAAATTTAACAGCCGTGCGGGTATAACGACGCCTCTAGGTCTCCAAGTAGTCTTCTACTATACTATCTATATCACCCAATGATGTAACAATTTTCCAAGGCCTTCATCTCATTACAAGCTTTATAGAAAAATGTTATAACAAGGAAACAGAGTTACGTAGCAAAAGTTATGCCCAATTTAAGATTTTAACGACCACACGGGCATAACGACGACCCCAGGTCTCCATGTAGTCTTCCGCTATTGTGTTTACATCCACCAATGATGTAACGATTCTTAATGGCCTTCGCCTCATTACAAGGTTTCCAGAAACATAGTATAATAAGAAATCGGAGTTACGTAGCAAAAGTTCAGGGCGATTTAAGGTTTAACGACCGCACGGGCATAACGACGACCACAGGTCTCCGTGTAGTCTTCTGCTATGCTATTTACATCACCCAATGATGTAATAATTTTCCACGGCCTTTGCCTTATCATAAACTTTCTGAAAAAATTATAATAACAAAAGCGGAGTTAGTATCACAAGTTATGGCCGATTTAAGATTTAACGACCCCACGGGCATAGCGACGACCCCAGCTCTTCATGTTTTCTTTCGTTATACTATTTACATCACCCAATGATGTAATAATTTTCCAGGGCCTTTGTCTTATCACAAACTTTCCAGAAAAATCATAATCAGAAAAACAGAGTTATGTAGCAAAAGTTATGACCGATTTAAGATTTTAACGACCGCGCAGGGATAATGACGCCCCTAGGTGTCCAAGTAGTCTTATGCTATGCTATCTGTATCATCAAATAATGTGATAATTTTCCAGGGCCTTTGTCTCATCACAAGCTTTCCGGAAACATATCATTATAAGTAAACAGAGTTACGTAGCAAAAGATATGGCCGATTTAAGATTTTAACGACCGCACGGGGCATAACAATGACCCCATGTCTCCAAGCAGTCTTCCGCTATGTTGTTTACATCACCCAATGGTGTAATAATTTTCCAGAGCCTTCGTCTTCTCATAAGCTTTCCAAAAAGAAAAACGTTATAATAACAAAAACGGAGTTACGTAGTAAAAGTTATAGCCGATTTAAGATTTTAATGACCGCGTGGTTATGATGACAACCCCAAGTCTCCAGTAGTCTTCCACTACGCTCTTTACATCACCCAATGATGTAATAATTTTGCAAGGCCTTCGTCTTACTACAAGCCTTGCGGAAACATAATATAATAAGAAAACGGAGTTTCGTTGCAAGGGTTATCTCCGATTTAGAATTTAACGAACGCGCGGGCATAACGACCCTTTTGGTTCTCTAAGCAGTCTTAGGTTATGCTATCTGTATTATTCAATAATATAATAATTACTGAGGCCTTTGTCTCTTCGCAAGCTTTCTAGAAACATATTATAATAAGAAAACAGAGTTACGTAACAAAAGTTATGGCCGAGTTAAGATTTAACGACTGTGCGGGCATAACGACGACCCTTGGTCTCAAGTAGTCTTCGGCTATGCTATTTACATCACCCATTGATTTAATAATTTTCTAGAGCCTTTGTCTTATTATAAGCCTTCCAGAAACAAATTATAATAAGAGAACGGAGTTACGTAGAAAAACAAAATGGCCAATTTAAGATTTATTGACCACACGGGCATAACGACGACCCTAGTTTTCCAAGAAGTCTTCCGCTGTGCTATCTACGGCTTGTTACACCTTTTCAAAAAACAAATTGTAATAAAAAACCAGAGTTACGTAGCAAAAGTTACGCCCCATTTAAGATTTCAACGACCATGTGGGTGTAACGATGACCCCAGGTCTCCAAATAGTCTTTTGCTATTGTGTTTACATCCCCCAAAATTGGAAAAATTTTCTAGGGCCTTCGTCTCATTACAAGCTTTCTAGAAACATACCATAATAAGAAAACAGAGTTGCGTAGCAAAAGTTATGGCTGATTTAATATTTACCGACCTCGCGGGCATAACGACGACCCCAGTTCTCCATGTAGTCTTTTGCTATGCTATTTACATCACCCAATGATGTGATAGTTGTCC
>QLOD02001341.1:0-10291 GCA_003260245.2 Sideroxylon spinosum | reverse complement strand
TAACATAGCATTTACTCTTAAATATAAAAAATAAAAAACCTTACGAAACAATTTTTTTATTAAAACAGGGTCATGATTCTAATTTCACTTTTTCGATCAAAAAATTCTAATAAATAAGTATTTTTCTTAATAATTGATGGAGATTTAATTTTCAGTACCATGGTTGTTTGGAATTTATTCTAGCTTGCTGTCCTTTATAATATAAATTTGCATTACTCTGCATTATGTGTCAACATTAGGTCTAAGTGGGGACTTGAAAATAACATAACCCAACTTCATCTGTAGTTCCAATGTGCAAGCTACATTAATTAATTCTATGATACTATTTTTCTAATTAAAGCATTATATTGGCATAGGTGTGGTAATTAAATTAATTGCTTAAACAATCTTAATCAACTCCTATTTCGATGAAAGAACAGATAATGATTATTTATATAGAAATAAATAGTTATCTTAATTCAAAACTTATGATAATAATGGCATCCTCTTTTTGTTCTGTTAATACATACAACAGATATAGTTTGGCATGTTAAAATTTATCAAAATTTACAAAAAAAATATATTTTTTTTTTATTTTTTTTCAATTAAATTTTATTAGGTATCATTTTTACATTAATATTTTTAATTTTTTTCACCATCCAAACACCACCAGAATTCGATTGTTATGAAATAAAAGATAATAACAGATGCAGGGGCAGGTGCAAGATTTCGACTAATGGGAGCATCGAGCACCTAAAAAAAGGATAATAAGTTACGGCAAGAATTAAGAGTAAGAGAGAAATGAAATTACTTTTAGGAAAAAAAAATTATCTTTGAACATTAAATCTGTAAATGTATTTTTCATATTTCAATTGTTTAATTGATCCTTTTAAGAGTAATTGAAATCCTTAAAGAGTAATTGAAATTCATTAAGGATGTCCTTTGTTACCAAAAAAAAATTACAATTAAATATTACTGTTTATGGAGTTTATTATATGAGACGTTAGATTTTTACTAATATTAGGCTTAAATTTATCAATAATGCAGTGAAAAGTGTATTTTATTTTAAAAAAAAAAAACTTGGGTTTGATTCTTTTAAATTATTTTTATGTTAAAAATTTTTGAATTAATTTTAAGTTTTTAATAAGACTAAAATATTTTAATTTTAAATTGATTTATTTTTTAATAAAAATAAAACACCAAGGATATTTTCATAAATTTGTATCCAAAATCAAATGGCCACTTCCCCTGCCTTCATTTAGCTTCCCCCCTGATCGGATGGCCCAATGTCAATTGTTTGGCATGATATTTGAGTTTCCTTACGCTGAAAGTAAAAAATATAGGCATCTTGATTAAGATCATGTTTGATTGGCATAAAAACAATCAAAAGTTATCAAAAGTTATAAAAAATTATACTTTCTTCTAATAAAATTTTATCACTTATCAACTTTATGTCACATCTTTATACTTTTATAGTATTTTTTTACCAAAATTTTTTTCACTAAACACCCCCTTAATATGTGACAGACATTTGGGGATAGGGGTTGTTGCACAAAAAAAATATCGAAAAACTTTAAAAATAATTTATTTTTTAACTCATTATATATATTATAAATTTTATATTTTATCTTATTTTATTTCATCTTTTACTAGCTCAAACACCTCCATTGTTTGAAGGATCAGAATTGCTACGGTTAAGGTGTCCGGATAATACACCTTTTGCTCCAGAATTGCTACGAATATTCTACTTACTCAATCAAGGGAAATAATTAAATTTTACATAGAAAAGTAACGTTGATTTGTCTACAACTATTAAGCAGTTGGAATCGATCAATTTGACGTCTGAACCCAACACAATCAAGTACATCGAGCCTAATTATAGGATAACGATAATAATTGCCACCAATCACCATTGGATCATAATGTGCCACGTGTCTCCAGATCATGTCACAACACCGAAGTATCTCCCCCTTTCACTTTGCACACAGCCCTTCGAACCTAGGAGAGGGGAAAGGAAAGGACAGGGTAGGACAGGACCAGGGACAACAAAATATCTCCCCCTTTCACTTTGCACATGCACATGGTCCTTGAAACTTGGGAGAGGAGCAAGGAAAGGAGAGAGAAATGATTGGACTTAACGTCTTTTTTTTTTTTTTTAAAGATGGTTAGTAATTAATTATTAAGAAAGTAACTTTTTTATGTTTAAAAAAAAAATTAGTTTTTAATAATTAATTTTTTTATTTTTTTATTAGTTTGATATTTTTATTCTTAAAAATTTTAAAAAAGATTAAAATGTAAAAAGATAATTTTAGTAATTTAGAAAAAAAATAAAAAAACTAGTATCTGATAGCTCAACTACTAACTACTTCTACCCAAATGAAACCGTAAAATAAAAGGAAGGAAAGGGAAAATAAGAAAGACAAATTAATTTTTGGGATAATTATTGTTTTATCTTTTGTATTTATAGTTAAAATTACTAACACATTTATATATTGTTATTATACATTAATAATACCTGTATTTATGATTAAAGTAAAAAATTAAAAAAATTATTAAAATTAACGGGGCGTGAAATACACATATATATAAAAAAATGCTAGTGTTCAATAACTAATAAAAAAAAAAAAAAAAAAAGACTAATATACCATTCCAAGCAATATTATCATCTTTCAAGCCACCAATGCTAGAGACATGACCTCCAACTTCGATTTTTTCGAACAAGAACTTCCCAACAAGATCTCCCCTCCCATTGGCTATTTCTCCTCTGACAACCAACCAACGACAAAAAAAACTATCATAACCAAGATTAAGGTTTTCTGACAAATTTTACTTATATATATATATATATATATATATATATATATATATATGTACGATATAAAAATATCATTTCGATCATAATAGTGTTTCCTTGACCATAAAATACACCCCATTGATCAGAAAGGGATATCTTAGTTAAATTGGGACTTAAAAAGTTTGATTGTTCATCATATAGTTACTTTATTTACCACACTCAAGTGTCTCAAGAGACAATATCTGCAGAATATATCCACCAAAGTCACTTACGTGCATATCCCAATGCTGACATCATTTAACATTTAATGCTACTATCTACAATCATTGTGTAGTCATATCGACATACTGCACATCAGGTTCACTCTTCCTATAAGTAGTAAAAAGTTAGTCAAGGTACAGGCTTCTTCTCCTCTTCTCTCTCTCCCTCTGTCCGACTCTCTCTCTACACAAGAGTATTATTCATAAACCTACAACTAACTTAAGTATCGGAGAATCCTTGGTCGGGGACGATCTCCGACCACTTTATTTCACTGTTTTTATTACACGCAGGTTATATCGGATGGGGGTCTACAGGAACATGGAGAAAAGTGAGTCTATGGAAGAAGCGGTTACAAATTTTACCCAACATTTGGTGCCCACCGTGGGGCCACATTTGTGCCTATGTAATTGTTCTACCGTGAGCACCGTTTTTCCCAACGTCACCGCTTCCTTTTATTAGAAGTATTTCTTTTATCGGAATTTCTCCACTGAAAACATTTTATCGCTGCTGCTGGAAGCATCTCTTTTATCGCTATTGCAAGTATTTCTTCTATCGCCAATGAACGCACTTCTATTACCATTTGGGACAACATTTCTTCTACTATTACCGGGGACATTTTCAATTTCTAAGAATCTCGGCAAAGTAGATAGATTTGTTTCCATATATAAAGCTACATTTTCGAATTCGAGTATAA
The DNA here is from genome assembly GCA_003260245.2 of Sideroxylon spinosum. Taxonomy (NCBI): domain Eukaryota; kingdom Viridiplantae; phylum Streptophyta; class Magnoliopsida; order Ericales; family Sapotaceae; genus Sideroxylon; species Sideroxylon spinosum. Next base: position 6,563 of record QLOD02001341.1, on the reverse strand, counting down.
ACATAAATATCACTTGATGAGTGTTGGATAGCCAAATACTATCCTGTTTTTATCCTCATCTCATGTGTATATAATCAACATAAAATGACGAAGTTATTCTATGAATAGTTTTTTGTTGCTGAACAAGAAGCATTTTATTATAATAAATTTATATTTTCTACCCCGAGCAAGCTCCAGCTTGTTTATGTTCATGTTTATGAAGTCACCGAGCTTGTTTATGGTGTTCCGGAGCTTGCTTACTTCTTTCTCGAACCGGATTATAGCCAGCTCTTGTCTTATCCCTAAGTTGGATTTTATCAGTCTCTGTCAAATTTCTATAATCCATGAAAAGGCCGTGGAATATAGTACATTTAAAGTTAATTTACATGTACTGTTTTAAAGGGTTTTACAGGTCAGCATCAAGGAAAGCTCTTGCAAGCACGAAAGAAGCAACTTTATCCTGAGCATATTCGGGTTGGCTTATCTTTAAAAGTTTATTCTCGAGCACATTCTGATTGGGTTATCTTCTAAAACTTATTCTCGAGTTAATTTATCTTCAAAAGCTTATTCCCGAGTTGATTTATCTTCAAAAGCTTGTTCCCGAGCACATTCTAGTGGAATTTATCTCTAAAAGCTTATTCCGAGCACAGTTATCTTCTCGAGTAACCTTAAGTAGAAGAAGGCCCGAATAGATTTAAAGCACAATTCCTAGCATGGTTATCTCTCCGAGGATAGTTATTCTTCAGTAGAAGAAGGCCCGAGCAGGTTTAAAGCACAATTCCGAGCATGGTTATCGCCTCGAGTAGGGTTACTCTTCCGTAGAAGAATGTCCGAGCAGATTTAAAGCACAGTTCCTAGCATGGTTATCTCTCTTAGGATAGTTATTCTTCAGTAGAAGAAGGCCCGAACAGATTTAAAGCACAATTCCTAGCATGGTTATCTCTCTGAGGATAGTTATTCTTCAGTAGAAGAAGGCTCGAGCAGGTTTAAAGCACAATTCCGAGCATGGTTATCGCCTCGAGTAGGGTTATTCTTCCGTAGAAGAAGGCCCAAGCAGATTTAAAGCACAATTCCGAGCACAGTTGTCTCCCCGAGTAACCTTAAGTAGAAGAAAGCCCGAACAAATTTAAAGCACAATTCCTGGCATGGTTATCTCTCTGAGGATAGTTATTCTTCAGTAGAAGAAGGCCCAAGCAGGTTTAAAGCACAATTCCGAGCATGGTTATCTCCCCAAGTAGGGTTATTCTTCAGCAGAAGAAGCCCCGAGCAGGTTTAAGGCACGATTCCGAGCATGGTTGTCTCCCCGAGCATGTTTATTACTTAATAAAAGTATTCCTAAGCAATGATATTGGTGTTTAGACATTTATTCATATTCAAGCAATGTCATCTGAGAAGAAAAGTCCAAAAAAGTCGTGAAGATAACCTTATTTTGCAATTCTGATCATTTTAAACATCGTAGACAGTTTGATTGCATAGATCTCAAAAAAATACATGAAATCAAAAAAAAAGATCACCTCAATCGGACACCTGAGTGAAAAGTTATGGCCATTTGAAGTTTTCATAGTATAAAACTCAACTCTACTTTGTTTTCTTTCTTGTTCTGCCTTCCAGCACTATTAAGAGTATTTGCAAATAGATGATCTCAACAGCAGATCACATTTAACTCATTGAGTAGTATTCACTTGAGCTCAGTTCACTTACACACGCACATACTAAAAAAATTACCTACGTCCAAATTACGCTCAGGCACAAACTGAAAGTATTGACTAAGCCCTGATTACATTCAGGTGTACACAAAAAGGATTATCAAAAAGGTGTCCAACTGGCGTGTCTCAGTTGTGACATACACAACCCTGGTTTATTTACTTACCATGTGTATTTTTTAAATCGAGTTTCAGCTCCTCGGTTTATTGACAATGATTATCAAAAGGCGTCACACTGGCTCGTCCCACTTGTTGACATAACCTGGTTTGTTTACTGACTAGGTGCACTCTCTAAATTGAGTTTCTGCTTCTCGATTTATTGACAAGGATTATCAAAAGTCGTCACACTGGCTTGTCCCAGTTGTTGACATTCTCTGGTTTGTTTACTGACCAGGTGTACTCTTTAAATCAAGTTTCTGCTCCTCAGTTTATTGACAAGGATTATCAAAAAGCATCACACTGGCTTGTCCTAGTTGTTGACATACCCTGGTTTGTTTACTGACCAGGTGTACTCTTTAAATCGAGTTTCTGCTCCTTGGTTTATTGACAAGGATTATCAAAAGCCCTGATTTTAGCTAGGGTCACAAGGATTATCAAAAGCCCTGTTTATGATCAAGCAAATGCAAAATTTAAAGTCATACTATCATTTATGGACGCTCAGGTTCTTTCACACAAATCTTAAGTTAAAATGTTAAAGCATTCTCAACATAATTATCTCGACAATTACCATTCCCATGTATTTTATTTACATAATGACAATATTTGTCATTACTTGGTATATTCAAAGCACATCCACTTTGAGAGCATACATACACTCCTTGAATACTTGGAATTCTAGAAGTTGATGAAATATAATATTTCCTTATCCTATATTTCGCAAAAATTTGGAGACACTTACGTAAGAGCCATTCTATAAGGGCCATTCTATCTTACGATATGACTAGGAACACTTTCATGATGATATAATTTGTAGCATTACTGGTATCTACACACATATAAGCATAGGTGTTTCTTTAATACGAGACAGTAACATATTCCTTGACATCATGATCCTTTTTAGTCCATGCCTATCAATTACAAGTATAAAGTAAAGCACAGTTTGATAAGTCTAAGCACACAGCATTGACATACTACAGTGCATATATCTATTTTCCAAGCTTTACCATTTGAGTTTGATTATTTAGATTCTATGTGAATTTCAAGGAGATTGTGTTCTGCAGTACACATAATCATTTTATAAGCATGACTTATCTTGATTTTTACTAAGGCTTCGTTTTACAAGCATGACTCACATTGGACATATCTTATATATAAATGAGTGATATTAATCATAGCATTACAAACACCTATTTTTAATGACGGTACAATTTTGGGAGTGGTATTTGACCAAAACACACGACAGTATATCAGCCATATATTTAATTGGCTCGTAATTGTTTAGGCTTAGTTTTTATTATTACTTGGATTTATAAGGTTATACTGAAGTAATGTGATTTACCAGCATGCACCTTGATCACCCAAACATGGGCTATGTTTTGATATTTGAACTGCAAAATTAATATTATTGAAATTCATCGACATATTCGCAAACCTTTGATACCTAAGTACTAGTGCTCTATTTCAAGAAGTCTATTGTAATTGTCGATTGGCCTAGCAACAAACAAGAACCATGAGGTGGCTAAATATGATCACTATCACCTATGTATTGCTCACACTTGAAGCCAAATGCAGACAAATATTCTCACCAACATCGAATCTTAGTTGTGTTGAACTCGTAGAACGAAACCAGAGTTAAGAAGAAGTAACAGCCAACCAGTTAGATTTGACCGGAACAGCAAATATGCCAAACGAGTTAATTAAACATTTATCCGAAAAGAATCATTGTGTAACAAAGACAACCAACTATTAATATCCAAATAACCTCCCAAGTTCCTAAATAATTTCCTGAGCTCCCTCAGTAAAGCAAGGTTCAGCATGACCAAATCTATTCCCGAACATAAATGAGGTCTCTCAAACGAGTACAAGAAGGCATTTCTACTTCAATTACTATCTTATTACCAACAGAGAAACCCCCGAGCAAAGTTATTAGCGTTCGAACACTTGTTCATATAGAAACGATGTTATCCGAGAGGAAAAGTCCAAAGAAATGAATTTACTGTTTGAAATTATATGCTTATACATATGATGCTATTAACGATTTTTATAGGTCGGCGATATGAAAAGCATGAGCAAATTTATCAGACAGGATTGAAAGGATTAAATCCTGTGGTAACCAATTTCAGGTACTTGCATTGCATTTGAAAGGAAATAAACTTTGTAGTAACCAATCCCAGGAAGGAGGCAAATCATTCTCAAGTATATTCTGACCGAGATATATTCGAAAAGAATGTTCTGATAGAAGTTCAACTTAAAAGCACACATCCGAGCATATTCTGGTCGGGTCAACTAATCAACTACGAAAGCATACTCTCGAGCTCATTCTGGCCAGGTTCAACTCAAAAGTATATCCCTGAGGTCATTCTGCCATGGTTAATTTCAAAAAGCATATTTTCGTGCTTATTCTAGCTGAGTTATATTCAGAAGTACATCCTGGTAGGAAGATTCAATTCAAAAGCTCAGTCTTGACCTTATTGCGGTCGGGATATTTATAAAAGCAGGTTCCTGAGGATATTCTGACTCGGTCATTTTCAAAAAGCCAAGTCTTGGCATTTGCTGGCTGGGTTATCTACGAAACCATATTCCTGAGGTCAATATTCTCGAGCATATTAGGCTGGGTCATCTTAAAAAGCCTATTCTCAACCATATTCTGGTTGGGTTATCTACAAAGTCAATTCACCAGCCTATTTTGGTTAAGTTCATTTCAAAAAGTACATTCTAGTTGATCTATATTCGAAGAGCACATTTTTGTGGCTAAGTTCATTTCAGAAAGCTGATTCCTGAGCATGAGCATGTTTTGTCTCGGGTCATCTCAAAAAGTATATTTTAGAGATTGTTTAGACTCAGTTCACATTAAAAAGCTAAATCCAAATCATATGCCGATGAGGTTATTGAAGCAGTTTCTCGAGATCGTTTTTGAAAGCTAATTCTCAAGTATATTCGAAAAGCATATCCAAATAACTGAATTCAGTTTGAAAGCATATTATCAAACCCATTATGGTGAGATTCAATTCAAAAGCTCATCCACAAGTGAGTGATGGTAAAATTCAATTCATAAGGGTTCACTTCAAAAGCTTATTTTTAAATAGTGTTGAAAATTCATGTCATTCTCGAGCAATAGCAGTCAATCCACTAGAAAATTATGTTATCCCAAGAGTAGACAAGCAATTTTCACATTTACAAGAGATTTTACATCTTTCCAACCTTATTATATGAGGTTAGCGACATACAACGAGTCATGACCATTCTCGTTGCTAAATCTGCCGTCATTTGGCAAACTCGACCACATAGTGGTTGGTATGTCACGGTCTTTAACACACCTCCATGTACTATAGTATGACAAAAAGGCCCGGTTCCATTACTCAATGGTAGCAAGTATCTTAAGGAATAAGCATTGACAAATGAGTATTAGATAAAAGAGAATTTCACACTGAGTTTCACATCTCAAAACTCAACGTGAGTACATTCTAATTAAAAGTTCACAAGCATTTTCAACATAAGCCTATCATTAGAAGAAAGACATCTTTATGTATGTCACACTTTGAGTTGAAGCACTTAATAGTTACAAGAAAGAGCAGTAGGTTCCTAAGGAAAGGGAGTAAAAAAGAGTCTACTCTGCTCGGGTAATAAATTATCTCGACCAGAGTGGGGGCATAATGTTCGGCATAAAAATATCATCCCGACCACAATAATATTTTCCCAACCATAAAATACATCCCTTAATCAGAAGGGGATATCCTAGTTAAATTGAGACTAAAAAGATTGATTGTTACATTATATAGTTACTTTATTTGCCACACTCAACTGTCTCAAGAGACAATATCTACAAAATATATCCAACAAAGTCACTTCCGTGCATATCCCAATGCTTGAATCATTTAACATTTAATTCTATTATTTACCATCATTGTGTAGTTATATCAACATACTACACATCAGGTTCTCTCTCCCTATAAGTAGTAAACAATTAGTCAAGGTACGGGCTTCTTCTCTTCTTCTCTCTCTTTCTCTCTACACAAGAGTATTATTCATAAACTTGCGACTAACTTAAGCATCGGAGAGTCTTTGGTCGGGAACGATCTCCGACCACTTTATTTCACTGTCTTTGTTACATGCAGGTTACATCTGGCAGAGATTTACGGAAACATGGAGAGAAAGGAATCTATGGAAGAAGTGTGTAAAAATTTTACCCAACAATATATATATAAGCAACTCAATTTTTCAAAGAATTCATACTAAGCTTGATTAAATCTTTATCAAAATTGCTTAAAGTCTCATTTTTTTTTTTTCTTTGAATCTCTTTAATTCTATCTCTATTTTTTTTTTTTTAATCATTGGGTATTCTTTCAGGAGAAGGTTTTGCACTTTACTTAACACATCCTTTCCATTGTTTTTGTTTTTCTACCACTTAAACACAACCACCTCTATTATTTTACACAACCACGTCTATTATTTTTATCTTTCTATCACTTAACGCAACCCTATCGATTGTTTCATTTGAATTATTAATACATAGTAATGAGATAAAAAAAAAAAAACATAAGTGATTTTAACCTTAAAAATAAATATATAAAGCAATTATTTATTATTATTTTTTTTTTTTTAGGAGAGATGAAGAGTGGAATGGAGGTGAATATTTATTTATTTATTTGATAAAATGGAGGGAAATGAAAGTTGTAAAGGACATATTTGAAAATACCATTATAATCTTTAAAATATATTATT
>QLOD02001315.1:0-10293 GCA_003260245.2 Sideroxylon spinosum | reverse complement strand
GTCATTGGGAGATGTAGATAGCATAGCGGAAAACTACTTGGACAACTAGGGTCGTCGTTATTCCCGTGCAGTCGGTAAGTCTTAAATTGACCATAACTTTTGTTACATAACTCCGTTTTCTTATGGTAATATGTTTTCGGAAAGCTTCTGAAGAGTCGAAGGCCCTGAAAATAATTACGCTATTGAATAATACAGACAGCATAGTGTAAGACTACTTGGAGACTCAAGGGCGTTGTTATGCCCGCGCGGTGGTTAAATTTTAAATCGGACATAACTTTTGCTACGTAACTCTGTTTTCTTATTATATTACGTTTTTGCAAAGTTTGGGACAAGACAAAGGCCCTGAAAAATTATTACATTATTGGGTGATGTAAACAACATAGCAGAAGACTATTGGCGACCTGAGTTAGTCGTTATGCCCGCGCGGTCGTTAAAATCTTAAATCAGCCATTACTTTTGCTACGTAACTTCGTTTTAAAGTTATAGTATGTTTTTGGAAATCTTGTAATAAGACGAAGGCCCTGGAAATTATCACAACATTAGGTGTTGTAGATAGCATAGCGGATGACTACTTGGAGACCTCGGGTCGTCGTTATGCTCGCACGTTCGGTAATTCTTAAATCAGTGAAAGCTTTTGCTTCATAACTCTGTTTTCTTATAATGATATGTTTCTGGAAAGCTTGTGATGAGACGAAGGCCCTGGAAAATTATAACATCATTGGATGATACAAATAGCCTAGCGTAGTACAACTTGGACACCCAGGGACGTCGTTTCGCTCGTGCGGTCGTTAGATTTTAAGTCAGACATAACTTTTGGTACATAACACCCTTTTGTTGTCATAATGTGATTGTGGAAAAATTGAAATAAGGCGAATGAGCTTAGAAATTATTACATTATTGGGTGATGTAAACAGCATAGTGGAAGACTTCATGGAGACTTGGCGTCATTGTTATACCCGCGCAATCGTTCAATCTTAAATCGAGCATAACTCTTGCTACATAACTCCGTTTTCTTATTATAATATGTTCCTGGAAAGCCTGTAATGAGACGAAGGCCTCGGAAAATTATTAAATCATTTGATGATACAAAAAGCCAAGCTAAAGACTAAGTGGAGATCCAGGGGGGTTGTTATTCCCGGGCAGTCGTTAAATTTTAAATTGGACATAACTTTTGCTCCGTAGCTCCGTTTTCTTATAATATTACGTATCTGCAACGTTTGTAATAAGAAGAAGGCCCTGAAAAATTGTTACATCATTGGGTCATATAAACAGCATAGCGGAAGGCTACTGGAGACCAGAGGTAGTCGTTATGCCCGCGCAGTCGTTAAAGTCTTAAATCGGCCATAACTTTTGCCATGAAACACCATTTTCTAATTATAGTTTGTTTCTGGAAATCTTCTAATGAGACAAAGGCCCTGGAAAACTTTCATAACATTGGGTGCTGTAGATAGCATAGCGGAAGACTACTTGGAGACCTGCGGTCGTCGTTATGCTCGCACGCTCGGTAATTCTTAAATCGGTCATAGCTTTTGCTATGTAACTCCGTTTTCTTATAATGATATGTTTTCGGAAAGCTTGTGATGAGACGAAGGCCCTAGAAAATTATAACATCATTCGATGATACAAATAGCCGAGCGTAGTACAACTTGGACACTAGGGACGTCGTTTCGCTCGCGCGATCGTTCGATTCTTAATCAGACATAACTTTTGGTACGTAACACCATTTTATTGTTATAACATGTTTCTGGAAAAATTGTAATAAGATGAATGCCCTTAGAAATTATTACATCATCGGGTGATGTAAAAAGCATAGCGGAAGACTACATGGAGACTTGGGGTCGTCGTTATGCCCGTGCAGTCGTTCAATCTTAAATCGAGTATAACTCTTGCTACGTAACTCTGTTTTCTTATTATAACATGTTTTTGGAAAGCCTGTAGTGAGATGATGGCCTCAGAAAATTATTAAATCATTTGATGACACAGAAAGACTAGCATAAGACTAAGTGGAGACCCAGGGGCGTCGTTATACCCGGGCAGTCGTTAAATTTTAAATCAGACATAACTTTTGTAACGTAACTCCGTTTTGTTATTGTAATATGTTTTTGGGAAGCGTACAACAAGCCGAAGGCCCCTGGAAATTGTTACGTCATTAGGTGATGTAGATAGAATAGTGGAAAACTACTTGGACAACTAGGGTCGTCGTTATGCCCGTGCGGTCAGTAAGTCTTAAATTGGCCATAACTTTTGTTCTGTAACTCCGTTTTCTTATTATAATATTTTTTACGAAAGCTTGCGAAAAGGCGAAGGCCCATAAAAATAATTATATTATTGAATAATACAGACAGCATAGCGTAAGACTATTTGGAGACCCAAGGGCGTTGTTATGCCTGCACGGTGGTTAAATTTTAAATCGGACATAACTTTTGCGACGTAACTCCTTTTTCTTATTATATTACGTTTCTGTAAAGCTTGTAATAAGATGAAGGCCCAGAAATATTATTACATCATTGGGTGATGTAAATAGCATAGCGAATGACTACTGGAGACCTAAGGTAGTCGTTATGCCCGCGCGGTCGTTAAAATCTTAAATCAGCCATAACTTTTGCTACATAACTCTGTTTTCTAATTATAATATGTTTCTAGAAATCTTGTAATGAGACGAAGGCCCTGGAAAATTATCAGAACACTGAGTGTTGTAGATAGCATCGCGGAAGACTACTTGGAGACCTGAGGTCGTCGTTATGCTCGCACGTTCGGGAATTCTTAAATCGGCCATAACTTTTGCTACCTAACTCCGTTTTCCTAAAATGATATGTTTTTTGAAAGCTTGTGATGAGACGAAGGCCCTGGAAAATTATAACATCATTGGATGACACAAATAGCCTAGCGTAATACAACTTGCACACCCGGGGACATCGTTTTACCTGTGCGGTCTTTAGATTTTAAATCGGACATAACTTTTGGTACGTAACACAATTTTATTATTATAATATTATTCTAGAAAAATTGTAATAAGACGAATTGCCTTAGAAATTATTACATCATTGGGTGATGCAAACAGCATAGCGGAAGACTACATGGAGACTTGGCGTCGCCGTTATGCCCGTGCAGTCGTTAAATCTTAAATCGAGCATAACACTTGCTACGTAACTCCGTTTTCTTATTCTAATATGTTTCTGGAAAGCCTGGAATGAGATGAAGGCCCCGAAAAATTATTAAATCATTTGATGACACAGAAAGCCCAGCATAAGGCTAAGTGGAGACCCAGGGGCGTCGTTATGCCCGGGCAGTCGTTAAATTTTAAATCAGACATAACGTTTGCAACGTAACTCCGTTTCGTTACTATAATATCTTTTTAGGAAGCGTGCAGCAATCCGAAGGCCATCGAAAATTGTTACGTCATTGGATGATGTAGATAGCATAGCAGAAAACTGCTTGGACAACTAGGGTCATCGTTATGCTCGTGCAGTCGGTAAGTCTTAAATTGGCCATAACTTTTGTTACGTAACTTCATTTTCTTATTATAATATGTTTTCAGAAAGCTTGCGAGGAGTCGAAGGCCCTCAAAAATAATTACATTATTGAATAATACAGCTAGCATAGCGTAAGACTACTTGGAGACCCACGGACGTTGATATGCCCGCGCGGAGGTTAAATTTTAAATCGGACATAGCGTTTGCTTAGTAACTTCGTTTTCTTATTATATTAGGTTTCTGTAAAGTTTGTAATAAGATGAAGGCCCTGAAAAGTTATTACATCATTGGGTGATGTAAACAGCATAGCAGAAGGCTACTGGAGACCTGAGGTAGTCGTTATGCCCGAGCAGTCGTTAAAATCTTAAATCAGCCATAACTTTTTCTACGACACACCGTTTTCTAATTATAGTATGTTTCTGGAAATCTTGTAATGGGATGAAGGCCCTGGAAAAATATCATAACATTGGGTGCTGTAGATAGCATAGCGGAAGACTACTTGGAGACCTGGGGTGGTCGTTATGTTCGCACGTGCATAATTCTTAAATCGGCCAGAACTTTTGCTACGTAACTCCGTATTCTTATAATGATATGTTTCCAGAAAGCTTGTGATGAGACAAAGGCCCTGGAAAATTATAACATCATTGGATGATACAAATTGCCTAGCGTAATACAACTTGGACACCCCAGGACACGGTTTGACCCGCGCGGTCGTTAGTTTTATAATCGGATATAACTTTTAGCTATGTAACTCCGTTTTCTTATTATAATATGTTCTTGGGATGCTTGCAACAAGCAGAAGGCCACTGAAAATTGTTACGTCATTGGGTGATGTAGATAGCATAGCGGAAAACTACTTGGACAACTAGGGTCATCGTTATGCCCGTGCGGTCGGTAAGTCTTAAATTGGCCATAACCTTTGCTATGTAACTTCCTTTTCTTATTGTAAGACTACTTGGAGAACCAAGGGTGTTGTTATGCCCGCGCGGTGGTTAAATTTTGAATCGGACATATCTTTTGCTACGTGACTCCGTTTTCTTATTATATTACGTTTCTGCAAAGTTTGTAATAAGACGAAGGTCCTGAAAAATTATTACATCATTGGGTGATGTAAACAGCATAGTGGAAGGCTACTGGAGACCTGAGGTAGTCGTTATGCCCGCGCGGTCGTTAAAATCTTAAATCAGCCCTGACTTTTTCTCCGTAACTCCATTTTAAAGTTATAGTATGTTTCTGGGAATCTTGTAATAAGACAAAGGCCCTGGAAATTATCACAACATTAGGTGTTGTAGATAGCATAGCAGAAGACAACTTGGAGGCCTAGGGTCGTCGTTATGCTCGCACATTCGGTAATTCTTAAATCGGCCATAGGTTTTGCTACGTAACTCCGTTTTCTCATAGCGATATGTTTCCGGAAAGCTTGTGATGAGACGAAGGCCCTAGATAATTATGACATCATTGGATGATGCAAATAGCCTAGCGTAGTACAACTCGGACACTTAGGGACGTCGTTTCACTCGCACGGTCGTTAGATTTTAAGTCGAACATAACTTTTGGTACGTAACACCGTTTTGTTGTTATAATATGTTTCTGGAAAAATTATAAGAAGATGAATGCCCTTAGAAATTATTACATCATTGGGTGATGTAAATAGCAAAGCGGAAGACTACATGGAGACTTGGGGTCGTCGTTATGGCTGTGTAGTCGTTCAATCTTAAATCGAGAATAACTCTTGTTACGTGACTCTGTTTTCTTATTATAATATGTTTCGGGAAAGCCTATAATGAGATGGCGGCCTTGGAAAATGAGTAAATCATTTGAGGACACCAAAAGCCTAGCATATGACTAAGTGGAGACCGAGGGGCATCGTTATGCTCGCGCAGTCGTTAAATTTTAAATCAGACATAACTTTTGCTCCGTAACTCCGTTTTGTTATTATAATATGTTTTTGGGAAGCGTACAACAAGCCAAAGGCCATTGAAAATTGTTACGTCATTGGGTGATGTAGATAGCATAGCGGAAAACTACTTAGATAATTAGGGTTGTCGTCATGCCCGTGCAGTCGGTAAGTCTTAAATTGGCCATAACTTTTGTTACATAACTACGTTTTCTTGTTATAATATGTTTTCAGAAAGCTTACGAAGAGCCCTCAAAAATAATTACATTATTGAATAATACAGACAGCATAGCGTAAGACTACTTGGAAACCCAAGGGCGTTGTTATGCCTGTGCAGTGGTTAAATTTTAAATCGGAGATAACTTTTTCTACGTAACTCATTTTTCTTATTATATTACGTTTCTGCAAATTTGTAATAAGATGAAGGCCCTAAAAAATTAATACATCATTGGGTGATGTAAACAGCATAGCGGAAGACTACTGGAGACCTGAGGTTGTCGTTATGCCCGTGCGGTCGTTAAAATCTTAAATCAGCCATACATTTTGCTACGTAACTCCATTTTCTAGATATAGTATGTTTCTGGAAATCTTATAATAAAACGAAGGCATGTCAAATTATCAGAACATTGGGTGTTGTAAATAGCATAGCGGAAGACTACTTGGAGACCTGCGGTCGTCGTTATGCTCGCACGTTTAGGTATTCTTAAATCGGCCATAACTTTTGCTACGAAACTCTGTTTTCTTATAATGATATGTTTCTAGAAAGCTTGTGATGAGACGAAGGAATTGGGAAATTATAACATCATTGGATGATGTAAATAGTCTGGCGTAACACAACTTGGACACCCAGGGATGCCGTTTTGCCCGTGCGGTCTTTAGATTTTAAATCGGACATAACTTTTGGTACGTAACACCGTTTTATTTTTATAATATGATTCCCGAAAAATTATAATAAAACGAATGCCCTTATAAATTACTACATCGTTGGGTTATAGGGGAAGACTACATGGAGACTTAGCGTCGCCGTTATGCCCGCGCAGTCGTTTAATCTAAAATCGAGCATAACTCTTGCTACGTAACACCATTTTCTTATTATAATATGTTTCTGGAAAGCCTATAATGAGACGAAGGCCCCAAAAAATTATTAAATCATTTGATGACACAGAAAGCCCTGCATAAGACTAAGTGGAGACCCAGGGGCGTCGTTATGCCCGGGCAGTCGTTAAATTTTAAATCTGACATAACTTTTGCTACGTAACTCTGTTTTGTTATTATAATATGTTGTTGGGAAGCGTGCAACAATCCGAAGGCCATTGAAAATTTTTCCGTCATTGGGAGATGTAGATAGCATAGCGGAAAACTCCTTGGGCAACTAGGGTCGTCGTTATGCCTGTGTAGTCGGTAAGTCTTAAATTGACCATAACTTTTGTTACATAACTCCGTTCTCTTATGGTAATATGTTTTCGGAAAGCTTCTGAAGAGTCGAAGGCCCTGAAAATAATTACACTATTGAATAATACAGACAGCATAGCGTAAGACTACTGGGAGACTCAAGGGCGTTGTTATGCCCGCGCGGTGGTTAAATTTTAAATCGGACATAACTTTTGCTACGTAACTCTGTTTTCTTATTATATTACGTTTCTGCAAAGTTTGGGACAAGACGAAGGCCCTGAAAAAGTATTACATTATTGGGTGGTGTAAACAACATAGCGGAAGACTATTGGTGACCTGAGGTAGTCGTTATTCCCGCGCGGTCGTTAAAATCTTAAATCAGCCATAACTTTTGCTACGTAACTTTGTTTTAAAGTTATAGTATGTTTTTGGAAATCCTATAATAAGATGAAGGCCCTAGAAATTATCGCAACATTAGGTGTTGCAGATAGCATAGCGGATGACTACTTGGAGACCTAGGGTCGTCGTTATGCTCGCACGTTCGGTAATTCTTAAATCGGCCAAAGCTTTTGCTACATAACTCTGTTTTGTTATAATGATATGTTTTTGGAAAGCTTGTGATGAGACGAAGGCCCTGAAAAATTATAACATCATTGGATGATACAAATAGCCTAGCGTAGTACAACTCGGAAACCCAGGGACGTCGTTTCGCTCGTGCGGTCGTTAGATTTTAGGTCGGACATAACTTTTGGTACGTAACACCGTTTTGTTGCTATAATGTGATTGTGGAAAAATTGTAATAAGACGAATGCCCTTAGAAATTATTACATCATTGGGTGATGTAAACAGCATAGTGGAAGACTACATGGAGACTTGGCGTCATTGTTATGCCTGCGCAGTCGTTCAATCTTAAATCGAGCATAACTCTTGCTACATAACTCCGTTTTCTTAGTATAATATGTTCCTGAAAAGCCTGTAATGAGACGAAGGCCTCGGAAAATTATTAGATCATTTGATGATACAAAAAGCCTAGCTAAAGACTAAGTGGAGACCCAGGGGCGTTGTTATTCCCGGGCAGTCGTTAAATTTTAAATTGGACATAACTTTTGCTCCGTAGCTCCGATTTCTTATTATAATATGTTTTTAGGAAGCGTGCAACGAACCGAAGCCCACTGAAAATTGTTACGTCATTGGGTGATGTAGATAGCATAGCGGAAAACTACTTGGACAATTATGGTCGTTGTTATGCCCGTGTGGTCGGTAAGTTTTAAATTGGCCATAACTTTTGTTACGTAACTCCGTTTTCTTATTATAATATTTTTTTGGAAAGCTTGTGAAGAGACGAAGGTCCTCAAGAATAGTTACACTATTGAATAATACAGACAACATAGCATAAGACTACTTGGAGACCTAAGGGCGTTTTTATGCCTGCGCGGCGGTTAAATTTTAAATCAGACATAACTTTTGCTACGTAACTCCGTTTTCTTATTATATTACGTTTCTGCAAGCCTTGTAATATGACGAAGGCCCTGAAAAATTATTACATCATTGGGTGATGTAAACAACATAGCGGAAGACTATTGGAGACCTGAGGTAGTCATTATGCCCGTGCGGTTGTTAAAATCTTAAATCAGCCATAACTTTTGCTACGTAACTCCGTTTTCAAGTTATAGCATGTTTCTCAAAATCTGGTAATGAGACGAAGGCCCTGGAAAATTATCACAACATTAGGTGTTGTAGATAGTATAGGGGAAGACTACTTGGAAACCTGAGGTCGTCGTTATGCTCACATGCTCGGTAATTCTTAAATCGGACATCACTTTTGTTACGTAACTCCGTCTTCTTACAATGATATGTTTCCAGAAAGCTTGTGTTGATACGAAGGCGCTGGAAAATTATAACATCATTGGATGATAGCAATTGCCTAGCGTAATACAACTTGGACACCAAGGGACACCGTTTCGCTCGCGCGGTCATTTGATTTTAAATCGGATATAGCTTTTTGTACGTAAGACTGTTATAATATGTTTCTGGAAAAATTGTAATAAGACGAATTACCTTAGAGATTAGTACATCATTAGGTGATGTAAATAGCATAGCGGAAGACTACATGGAGACTTGGGGTCGTCGTTATGCCCGCACGGTCGTTCAATATTAAATCAAGCATAACTCCTGCTACGTAACTCCGTTTTCTAATTATAATATGGTTCTGGAAAGCTTGTAATGAGACGAAGTCCCCAGAAAATTATTAAATCCTTCGATGACACAGAAAGCCTAGCGTAAGACTAAGTGGAGACCCAGGGGCGTCGTTATGCCCGTGCAGTCGTTAAATTTTAAATCAGACATAACTTTTGCTATGTAACTCCGTTTTGTTACTATAATATGTTTTTGGGAAGCATGCAACAATCCGAAGGCCTCTGAAAATTGTTACGTCATTGGGAGATGTAGATAGTGTCGCGAAAAAATACTTGGACAACTAGGGTCGTCTTATGCCCGTGCGGTTGGTAAGTCTTAAATCGGTCATAACTTTTGTTGTGTAACTCCGTTTTCTTATTATAATATGTTTTCAGAAAGCTTGCGAAAAGGTGAAGGCCCATAAAAATAATTACATTATTGAATAATACGGACAGCATAGCGTAAGACTACTTGGAGAACCAAGGGCATTGTTATGCCCGCGCGATGGTTAAATTTTAATTCGGACATAACTTTTGCGACGTAACTGCTTTTTCTTATTATATTACGTTCCTGCAAAGTTCGTAACAAGATGAAGGCCCTAAAATATTATTACATTATTGGGTCACAGCGGAAGACTACTAGAGACCTGAGGTAGTCGTTATGCCTGCGCGGTCGTTAAAATCTTAAATCAGCTATAACTTTTGCTACGTAACTCCCTTTTCTAATTATAGTATGTTTTTGGAAATCTTGTAATGAGACGAAGGCCCTAGAAAATTATCAAAACATTGGGTGTTGTAGATAGCATAGCGGAAGACTACTTGCAGACCTGCGGTCGTCGTTATGCTCGCACGTTCGGGAATTCTTAAATCGGCCATAACTTTTGCTACATAACTCCGTTTTCTTATAATCATGTGTTTCTAGAAAGCTTGTGATGAGACGAAGGCCCTGGAAATTTATAACATCATTAAATGATACAAATAGCCTAGCGTAATATAACTTGGACACCCAGGGACGTCGTTTTGCCCGCGCGGTCTTTAGATTTTAAATCAGACATAACTTTTGGTACGTAATACCGTTTTATTGTTATAATATAAACCAAACCAAACCAAACTAAGCCTTTTCCCATTAGGTGGCATCGGCTCTATGGATTTGACGATGCCAATCAAATCTATTTTGGTCTATATCCTCCGTTAGATTCATATAGATCAGGTCATGTCTAATTGTTTCTTTCTAATTTCTCTTAGGTCTCCCTCTCCCTCTCCTACTCGTAGAAATCTCCATACTTTCACATCTTTTAACTGGTGCCTCCATTGGACGTCTTCTAACATGGCCGAACCATCTTAAATGATTTTCTCT
>QLOD02001292.1:0-10294 GCA_003260245.2 Sideroxylon spinosum | reverse complement strand
ATCTCTTTGGCTAAGTCTATCTTCAGGGGAATGCCCTGTGAATTTGTACTATTTATTTTATTAATTTAATTCTTTCTTATCTTTTAAAAAAAGAAAAAAGGTTTTTCTTTATTTAATATATAGGTACATTTTTTTAATAAAACCCACAGAATTTTATTTTTAATTTTTTAAGTTTTATGCATTGAAGGCAATTGACAACGTGAAAGCTAGTACCAACTAGGTGAAAATGAAATATCCCACCAACCTTGTAGGCCCAACGTCTTTTGGTTCCTGTAGTCATTATTTTCCAGAAGGTCAACATTGGCATTATAATTAGAAAAAAAAATTATTAAAGAAAAATAACTAAAATTAGGTGAAACTCTAATAAGCGTGTTTATTAAAGATAATAAATTCATACTAACTTTATCATTATTACATTATTTTGGTTTTAACATTTTACTATATTATTTTGAACAAATAATAATTTTTTTTTTTACTAATTAAAGCTACCTGGTCAAAGTTTAGGATGTCTATGTATCAAATTCATGATTTTGGGTACATATGGAAATAATTTTTGAGTAGTAAGGAAGCAGACCTGTGGAGGTGGAGACTCCGTTTGGATTTATGTAATATCAACCTCAAAAGGCCATGCGTATCTCTTTGACTTCTCGCTCCTAATCAAGCTCCAGTCACACAATCTTCTCTCTTCATTTGATAAAATCGAGTATGATTCCTATGCATCTATATAATAAAAGTGTCTCTTTCACAAATTAAGATCTAATATTGAGATTAAGTTTTATTTTTCAACGGATGGTAGGGATATTTTCATTCATAATATTTTTTTGTTCCACATTACTAAAACACAATCTCACTTTTTCTTTTGCCTATAAAAGCAATTGAACTGTTGGATATGATTTTTAAAATATTCATGTAACAAACTAAGATTCAAAAGTTGAGATTGAGTTTTTTCTTCAATAAATAGCTTAGATATTTACATATTCATAAAACCTTTGTTTTTTAATCCCACATCACAAAAACCTAATAATTTTACCTTTTCTTTTACCTATAAATACACTAAATTGTGGCATATGATTTTAAAACTTATAGGTTCTGAAAAAAGACCAAATTTTTGAGCTCTGGAAAAAGATTTCCTTACTCATGGGTTCTAAAAGGGGATCCACTTGCTTAAAAATCAATATAATTATTAAATTTATATGGTTTAATTAAATTAGTAATTAAATAAAAATGCAAATAAAGGAAGGAGTTGAGCAAGAAAACACATATAAAAAAAAGCTAAATAATAGTTAGATTAATAGTTTTTTTTTAAATTAAAAGTAAAAAAAAATCAAATATTAATTAAGTTCGGAATGAGTTATTTTTCTAAATTCTAATTTTGAATTTAGTTTAATCACATTTACAATATTTTTTTATTTTATAAAGCACAAATGTTTAATAATAATATTTTTTATTTCAGTTATTTTTATAAAATAAATTAAATTTTATTATCAAATCTTACGTGGCACTCTATACATTTATCATTGTCCTTTTCTTTTTTACAACTATTTAAATAAAATTAGTTTTGAAGGAGTAATTTTTTTTAAATTCTAATTTTAAATTTAAATTGGTAAGGTTAATTTTTGTTAAGTGCCATAGGTATCGATTATTTGGTAATATATACATGTATATTAAAAATTAATAATAAGAACATTGTTCACCAACGATTGCAACACCAACCACAAAACCTAACCCAGCTTATGCACAATAGTTGAAAACGGTATTAGCTTACCCTAAGCACTCTAATGTCTTCATTCAAACTGTGTTGGTTCAAGACTTCAAGTTCTTAATTGCATTTCCTTGCATGAGGTTTAGCTCACTCCTAAACAATCCTTCTCTTCTCAGTCTAAAACTCATATAGTCCAAATTAGAACCCAACTTACTAATGCTCGCAAGGGTCAATTTATGTATAACAACACTAATTTACGCTACTCCTAGACTATCTAATGTATTCTCAAAGCAATGTCATTCATCAAGCCTGAGTCTTGAAACAATTACAAACCTTTCTTGCATAGGAAATTAAAATACAAAATCAAATACCAAAAGGAAAGACAAAATGAGAAAACGAAGCTCGAAGAAGGCTTGTTGGTTGCGGAAGAAAGATTTGATGCAGGTTTGTTGGCTGTGGAAGACAACTCCCGATCAGACGCTGAATAAATTCAATAGAAATATGATATGGACCTGAACTTGGTCTTGGATTTCTTATTCATGGGCTTCCTTAGCTTGGGCCAAGTGGATGGTCCTTCATTAGCAAATGTTAAGCAATTTTGTAGTCCAATATTAAACTTTTCTAGACATTAACCATATATAAGTCGGATAAATAATTAGCTATGGACAGAAATAAAAAAATATTATGATTGATATTGTGATTCTAAAATTAAATATAATTGTTGTTGAGTCAACAAAAATTTTAAAAAATAGATGATGGAATAATTGGCAAGGGGAAGAATAATACGATGTAATGCCAAATTGGTTCTATGAAATAGTTACTTTCATTGAAAGAGCATGGAGGATAAGTAATGGTAAAGCGGTTATGGCATGGGTAGCAAAGAATTCAGGTGATAAAAATTTATTAGTAAAGTAGAAACTATGAATTCATCAACTTTAACGACAAAAGCATTGGCTTGTTTAAAAGTTATGGATGAGGCAAGAAAGTAAAGACAGACCTATGTTTCGGGCAAAGGGAGCCTTGGCTCCTCCCACTTTGAAAAAAAAAATTATATATAATATAAATATATTTATCAATATATTTTTTTTAGATGGCATCTCCCACTCTTTTACTTTTGGCTATAATTTTTGTGTTGGACTATTAATAAAATATAAGACTTAATTTTTGAGTCAGACCATTAATAATCTAACATAATATATTAAATAATTTTTAAGATAACTCTTTGAAATCATACATTGACATAAGATAGAAGCTAGGGTTCTTCTTTATTGGGGTTTCTCTCTCTCTCTCTCTCTCTCTCTCTCTCTCTCTCAAAGCATTCAAGCTAAAACTCAACCCTGTAACTTTCTCTTTCATTAAAGTTGAAGACTCAAATAGACTGTTTAATTTTAATATTGTATTTTTGAAATTAGAAGAGAAATATTAAAATTCATATGAATTGATTCCCCCAATACTGAATTCCTAGTTCCGTCCTTGCATGAAAGTTGAAATTTAATAAACTTATAATATTAACAGATTGTGTATGGACATCTAAGTATTTTCAGAATATTAATTTCCTAGAAATTAAGAATGTTTTTAAGGATTTATTTTATACTATTTTTTCATGTCATAAAATGTTTTATCAAAAACGTAGTGGAGAGTTTGGTTAAATCGTCAAATCAAATTGAATCATTTTTTTATATTCAATTTAATTTGAATTTTTTGAATTAATAGCTTGGTTATAATCTAAAAGAAATTAAAAAAAAAAAGCGATTTAGTTCAGCTCGTAATTTGATTTGAGAGGTCAGTTAATGAAACTAAATCACAAGTATTGATACAATATATTATATAATGGGTGTGTTTGGAGTTGTGTAAAATTAAACAAATTTATAAAAGTTGGTGTCTCATGCTTGTGTAGTGAATAAAAATTTTGAATTTTATACTCTCATAATTCGTATTTGTAGAGATTTGTAAAGTTTTATTTTACTCCAAACAACCTCAATATATAAGTTTTTAAAAAAAGAAAACATAAAAAAATATCATATTTGATAAGATATTACAATAATATTATGATATATTATAACAAAAATATAATTCTATATAATAAGGATTCTTACGTGATGTGACTTTTGTCAATGTGGTACTCTAGGATAGGTTGATTAATGTGGCTTAGCATGGGTTGGGTGGGTCGGAAGAGTGCCGAACAGTTGGTCTTTTGAATTTTGATTTTTTTTTATTGTTGAAATGGCTCAATTAAAGTTTAAATATCTGACTTTAGTTTTTTTACTTTTTACTTTTTATTATTGATGGATTTTTTTACTTTTTTTCCCTTTTGACTTCAATTTTATTTTCAGTACATTATTGAATACTTTTATATATAAAAGTTTTTAAATTTGATAATATTAAATTTACTAACTAAAAATACAAACTTCATTAAATTATATTGAAAAATAAACATTTAAATTAGAATTTCAATTCCAACGTGTTTAAAACTTAAATTTTAAATACATACACTTTTACATTATTTATGTCATTTATATAATAAGAAAATTTTAAAATTCTTCTCAATATCCATAATTATTTTTTTCTATCACTATTCCCATATATTTTTGAATATTTTATATATAAAACATTTTGAAATCAATATTTAAATAAATAATAAAATTTCATACTTTTATTAAATACGGTATGAACACCTTAATCTAGTTCGATAGTGGTTTTCATTTTTACACATTATTGTTATATACTTTCATGTATATTTGCTTTATAAATTTAAATTTGAACTATTTATTATATTTGTCTTTATAATAAACTAGAAATTACCAGTGCCTAAAGGCACAAAAATATTATTTGATCTGTAATAATTTAAATGTAATTTTATCAAACAAACTTAAATGAAAAATTATAAAAATAAAATTATTAATCAAAAGAGATTAAAGTATTTATACAATGTTTAATAAATGGTAAAATTTTATTATCACATTTTTTAATTTTTCCCTTCTGACTGCAGTTGTCTTTTCGGTATATTATTGAATGCTTTTATATATAAAAGTTTTTAAATTTGATAATATTAAATTTACTAACTAAAAATACAAATTTCATTAAATTATATTGAAAAATAAACATTTAAATTAGAATTTCAATTCTAATGTGTTTAAAACTTAAATTTTAAATACATACACTTTTACATTATTTATGTCATTTATATAATACGAAAATTTTAAAATTTTTTCAATATCCATAATTACTTTTTTCTATCACTATTCCCATATATTTTTGAATATTTTATATATAAAACATTTTGAAATCAATATTTAAATAAAAAATAAAATTTCATAATTTTATTAAATATGGTATGAACACCTTAATTTATTTTGATAGTGGTTTTTATTTTTATAGATTATTTTTATATACTTTCATGTATATTTGCTTTATAAATTTAAATTTGAACTATTTATTATATTTGTGTGTCTTTATAATAAACTAAAAATTATCAGTGCCTAAAGGCACAAAAATATTACTTGATCTGTAATAATTTAAATGTAAATTTATCAAACGAACTTAAATGAAAATTATAAAAATAATTTATAAAAATAAAATTATTAATCAAAAGAGATTAAAGTATTTATACAATGTTTAATAAATATAAAATTTTATTATCATATTTTTTAAAATATTTATTCAAAAATTTTTATTAAAAAAATTCAACAAAATATAGGAAACGTAAAACAGTGCGTTTCCATGTGAAGTAATCAAAAAAAACAATTAAATTGAAAAGGAAAATAAAAAATAATTCTGACCATAAAACAATTCTAATAATTAAAAATATCTCAAATTTAAATTCTTTAACTTCTTTATTATATAAATGACGCAAATAGTGTAAAAGTGTATGTATTTAAAATTTTAAATTTTTAATTGAATTTTTAATTTAAATTTTTATTCTTTAAAAATTTTTTTAAAAAAAAATTAAATTTTAAATATTAGTTTTTTAACTTTATCTAATAGGCATCCATATAAACAAACATTTTAAAAAATATTTATAAAAAAATATTCAACAAAATATATTAATTGAGAGAGTGTTTTTTCATATAAAGTGACCAAAAAGATAGCAAAAGTAAAGCGAAAAAGAAAAATAATCTTAATAATTAAGTAAATGCAATGGTTAAAAGTATACTAAATTTAAATTTTTTTGTTTCCTTAAATTAAATTTTAATTTATTTATAAAAATTAACTATTCTTATTTATTTAATTTATTTAAATAAAAATTATTATTTTTTTAAAAAATTAATTTTTTAAATAAAAAATCAACTTATCTCTTTCGAGGGAGAAAAAAAAACTTTTCCACCCAGACTTGGCCCCTACCTCCCAATTCTTTTCTCCTCTAATACCTACCAATTCCCAGCCAGCCTCTCGCCTCTCCAGTGCAACGTGAGACATTTAGTGTCATGTGAGACGAATGTTTCATCAACAATTGTAATTTAATGTTTCGATAGCTCAAATTTAAATTTATAAAATAAGCTTATATAAAAAAAACTATAAAAATAACTTAAATAATGAAAGAAAGACAACTAAAGTCGAAAAAATAAAATAAAAATAATCTCAATTATTGAGAAAATTTAATTGTTAAAAATATCATAAATTTAAAATTTTAACAAATTCAAATAGTGTAATTCCATGTGCCTAAAGGCACAAAAATATAATTTAACATATAAATAGGTCAAATTTAAATTTATAAAAGCAAATCTATATTAAAAAAAGTATAAAAATAACCTATAAAAATAAAAAACATTAATTATCCCATTAATTCAAATATTTTACAAGTTTTATACTTAGTTTTATGTCTGCTTGACCTTAGTATAACAAAATTTTAGATCCGTCACTGCTTAATACTAATTTTGTTTAAAGTGTCGTAGACACGGGTAATTACTAGTATATTATATATTAAAACTAATTTACTAATTCGATATCAGTAACAATCAATGGTGATAGAGTCCTAAGAAAATCTACTATATCAATGGGTATTTTCCCCTTTTTACTTGAAAATTTGACATCTTTTAAAACTTCAAAGGTAGGTTTTTAATATTCAAGGGGTGTAAATGATTTTTACCCTAAGTTTACCTTATTTAATATTCAAGGGGTGTAAGTGATTTTTACCCTAAGTTTACCCCTATACCCACTATATTTTAGTCATTAAATTTTTACAATTAATTTTTGAATAAAAAAAAGGATAATACAGTGGATTTCTTAGGACTCTATTAGCATTGATTGTTACTATTGCCAAATTAGTGAATTAGTTTTGATATATAATATATTTTATATAAGTATATTAAATTATTTCTAATTACAAGTAAATATTACAATTAAATTTTATATTAAAATATTACATAATTTATATTAGTTATATTACAGTTTATTAATTAAGAAGTACTATATAAAGAGGTAGCACATTTATTTCAAAATATAACCTCATCAAATGGCCGAAATTTGGCGTTTTATTTTATCAACGATAGAGATTTCTTTGAACCCTTCATCGTCTAAATCTATCTAACCCATTAAAAGCTTCTAATCTATGTAAAACCTTTGTATCCATGTCTTCTGCTTCACATCCACAGCTCTCTCTCAGTGGGAAAGCACTTTGTGACCAAAACCAGTACTCCAGTCATTTAGAGAAAAGGTTTTATAATCGTTACATGAGTATTATGACGTAGTTGAATATAAGGGAAAAAAAAGTTTTGATTTGAAACGATTTGATTTTTCAACAGAGATTCGGAAAAAAACCCTAATTTTTCAACCAAACTTTCAATCAAACTTTAAAAATAAAGAAGTACCTAATTTGGGTCTGAAAGCAAAAAATTTAAAAGAAATAAAAATTGAGAGTTGAATCATTGAAGAAAGAATGATAATTTATGGGTTTTAACTTCTTCTTTTTTTTTCTAAAAATTTAGGTCCTAGTAGCCACTGCATGTATTTTGATATTTCTTTCTCTCCAATTAATTTTTTGATAAGTACCATACAAGAAAACACAAATTATAGTGCTTTAATTTGGAAGGTTCAACTTAGAAATCATAAACTGATTC
Organism: Sideroxylon spinosum; assembly: GCA_003260245.2. Classification (NCBI taxonomy): domain Eukaryota; kingdom Viridiplantae; phylum Streptophyta; class Magnoliopsida; order Ericales; family Sapotaceae; genus Sideroxylon; species Sideroxylon spinosum. Next base: position 2,536 of record QLOD02001292.1, on the reverse strand, counting down.
AAGTTGATAGTTTGGATGTAGAAATGATCTCCAAACTATTTTGTGAGATAGATGGTAATAGAATCCACTAAAATAAGAATTGAGCAAGAAGTTAAAAATATAAAAATGATCTCAATAATTGAACGAAAGAAAAAAAATAAGTCTTAACTATTAGATCTTAATTTGTACGAGGGATATATCCAAAAGTCATTCTGCTTTATTACATAGATAATGGACCTGTTTGGCCAACAAAAAAAATCAAAAGTTACAAAAAATGTATACTTTATTCTAATCAAATTTTACCACATATCACTTTTACATTAAATCTTTGTACTTTTATTATACTTTATAGTTAACTTTTTTCCAACCAAACACCCCCAGTATATTATATTTTAATCAAGTATATTAAATTATCTTTAATTAGGATCAAATGTTACAATCAAAATTTTATATTAAAATACTAGATAATTTATGCCTAAAATAATTCTTAACTAAAATTAAATTTAAAATTAGAATTTAGAAAAACAAATCACTCCCCCAAAACTAATTTTATTCAAATATTTGTAAACGTTAAAAAACAAAAGTAGAATGATAAATATAGAGAGTGCCACATAGGATTCGATAATAAATTTTTAATAGTTTTATAAAAATATCTCAACAAAAATTTATTATTATTATTATTATCATCATCATCATCATTATTATTATTAATTTTATAAAACAAAACAAGTGTGACTAATTTAAATTTAAAATTAGAATATAGAAAAATAATTACTCTCAAGCCTAATCAATATTCAATATTTTTTATACTTTTAAATTTTAAAAATACTAAGAGTTATTGTTGTAAGGAAAATAACTTAATTATTATTTAATTTTTTTAAAATTTAACTCAATTTCTTTTTTTGTATTTTTAATTTAATTTATTTGGTAGGTAAGTTTAAATTTTATTACCAAAAAAAAAGATGTTACATTATACTCAATACAACTTCCGAAAGGGAGAACACACCCCATAAGAGGATCTAAGCTAACACCTAACCTACTAAAGATTAGGGCATACTCTAACCTAATCCCTAATAAATTATCCACTTACAACCCAAGTCGATAGGTTAGAAACACATAGACACACCTAAACGCCAAGTCTAGCCTATTGCAAACCTTAAGCCCACAACGTAAGACTTGGTTACAATTTGGAACCAAAAGGCCCCAAGAAAAAAAAAAAACATAAGTGGGCTAGCCTATATTAATTAATTACAACCCATATTAATTCAAGCTGGTAGCCTATTCATTCTAGTGGAAAAAAACCCGCCCACTTTTACACCATTCAAACACAGCCCATTGAAGATTACAACAAGGAATGCACGCGAGCCCATCTACTTCTTATTAATATCTAGTAAGCCTAATGAACCCGGGATGGCACATAACCAACTAAACAACAAATCCACAAGGCGGGAGGAGAATTTAGAAATTCAAAAGAACTACTCAACCGCACCATGTTGGAGAAAATCCCGCATAAACAAGGATGACACCAAGGTGATGTCAGCATCTTAACCCCAGCTGGCGTCTCATATCCTCTTTCTACTTGCAACAGCATTGGAATGCTGGAACCAGCAACTAATCGATCAATTATTTTCCTTCAAGCTTCTTTGGAATAACTTATCAACAATGAGGAACAAGCAAATCCATCACCCAACATGAACTAAGGTATAGTTTGGGGAAAAAAATTAGTTTTTTTGTAGTTAGTTAGTAGCCAATTACTAAAAAGTTAACTTTTTATGTTTGAGAATTAAAAAAAAGTGTTTTAATAGTTAACTATTTAATTTTTTATTAATTTAACATTTTTGCCCTTAGAAGTTTAAAAGAAGATTAAAATATAAGAGGGTAACTTTGGTATCTTAGAAAAAATCAAAAAACTAGTAATTGGAAGCTAAGCTACCAGCTTCTCCATGCCAAATAGAGCCTAATAATCCTACCTTCTTCTTCCAAGCTCTGTTAAGCCCCCATCTGTGTGATTGCTAGGAAATGGAGGATCATTTTCAATTTAACTGTTAATATAATTGAAATATATAAAATTAATAATCATATTAAATTTTTAAGTAAGTGGGCCTCATTTTGAGAACCCATTAGTAAGTGAATTCTTTCTTAAAATCCAAAAAAGTGGGTCCATTTATAGAACCCTTGAGTTTTTTTTATTTATTACTTAATTAAATTCATAACAACAATTCTAGTGTTTTTATAGGCAAAATAAAAAGTAAAGTTATTGTGTTTTACCGATATGAGAGAAAGAAACAAAGGTTTTTTGAATGTAAGAAATCTTTTTACCCATTTATTGAAAAATAAAATTCAAGTTTAGTCGCTAAATCTTAATTTGTGAGAGAGACATTTTCAAAAACGTTCTACTTTTTATAGATAATATATTATATTTTAATTAAGTATATTAAATTATTTTCAACTACTATCAAATGTTATAATCAAAATTTCAAATTAAAATATTATATAATTTATATTAGTTGTGCTAAAGCTTATTAATTAAGCATTACTATAATTTATATTAGTTATA
>QLOD02001284.1:0-10295 GCA_003260245.2 Sideroxylon spinosum | reverse complement strand
TAAGCAAGGTACGCTATTCTTGATATACAAAATTTTACCGGAATTCCCTGAGAATTGAGCTAACTTTATCATCGGAGACTCTTTGGCAGGCACCACACCGGTGTTAAGCAATGGATACCCGGACTCGGATCGGATCATTGAATCTGCAGAAATTTACTGATTTATCAGTTGGCTCCGTCTGTGGGAAATGACTTCTCTCGCAGTTTTTATGGTCCAAACCAGGTCCGGTACAAACACCCAACCTCAATCACAGCCAACAGAAACAATGGAAAGCCAGAATGAAGGAAGGATTGATATCGTGGAAACCCAAATGAGGGAAATGATGGCAATCATGCAAACCCTCGTGGCCCAGAATCAGGCGCTGCTTCAGCGTGTTGATGGAGCCCTTGTCAATGCCCCACCCCCCGCGATTCCCCTGATTAACGAAGCACATAATGGGGGAGTTGTGGAAGCAAGTGGAAACCAGGGAAATGGGGGACACAGAGAACAAAACGGTGCAAATGGGGGTGGCATTATGGGGGAAAATGATTTCCCCAGCAAGTTGGTAGAAGAATCAAGGAGGAGAGAAAGAACCAGGGCAATCGGGGAGGGGCCGGCGCCCAAGCTGAGGCCTCACAGACCGAGGCAACTAACATCCGAGACGCCACTATCAACCCATGGGAGGAACAAATGAGGGCCATGCAAGCAGAAATACAGGCCCAAATGAATGGAGTTCTGGCGGCTGTTAAAGCACCAAATAGGGTCGACGACCTAATCGGGACAGCTAAGTCCCCATTCTCTCAAGCAGTAATGGCTTGCCCGTTACCATCGAAGTTCAAGATGCCAACACTCGATTCTTTCGACAGAACTCGAGATCCCATGGATCATTTGGAGACGTACAAGACCCTTATGCGTATATATGCGTACCCGGATGAGATAATGTGCCGGGTATTTCCAGCCACCCTTAAAGGAGCTGCAAGAATGTGGTTCATGAAAATAAAAACAGGGACCATTTCTAGTTTCACCCAGTTGAGTAAACTCTTCATTAGCCACTTCATTGGAGGACAGAGGCAGAGGAGACCTGCAACTCACCTTCTGAAGATCAAGCAAAGGAAGGGAGAATCCCTCAGAGACTACGTCGGAAGATATAATAAGGAAATACTGGAGGTCGACGAGGCAGATGACAAGGTGGTCGTCACGGCCTTCATGAGCGGGCTGCGGTCGCCCAGATTTATGGCCTCCCTGGTCAAGAGACCTCCAAGTGATTTAGCTGAGCTCATGTTCCGAGCTCAAAAATACACTAATGTGGAGGACGCCATGACGGCGAGAAAGGAAAACGAGGAGGCAGGAAGCTCCAAAACTGAGAAGAAGCGACCGAACGATCAAGGTAGCGCCCGAGACAACAGAAACTCTAAGAACAGGAGATACGACGACAGGAATGATCGGTACCCTAGGAGGAACGCGGATACCAACTAGGCATTTACCCCCCTGAACACAAGGTTAGAAAATGTTTTTTACGAAATTCAGAATGATCCGGCACTGAAATGGCAGGAAAGATTGAAGACCCCGTCCGATAAAAGGTCCCGAGCGAAGTACTGCCGATTCCACAGAGATCATGGCCATGACACGAATGACTGTTTTGATCTGAAAAGGGAAGTAGAAGAATTAATCCGACGAGGCCGACCGAATAGATTCATTGCCGAAAGGGACGATAACAGTAGAAGGGACCGACGGAGCCCAGACCAAAGAAACGCAAGAAGTCCCGATCCGAGAATCTCCGATCGATCACACCAAAACAACTAGCCCATTGGGAAAATAAGGGTTATCTCTGGAGGGTTTGCAGGTGGAGGAGAATCATCCACGGCTCGAAAGAAATACGTTCAGTAGGTCTCAAGGAGTCAAGAAGTAATGATCGCCGATCGACCAAAAAAGAAGTCCCAGACCGAGCAGCATTCTATAACGTTCACAGAAAACGAAGCCAGCAAGCTCCATCAGCCTCACGATGACCCACTTGTCATTTCCTCAATAATCGCCAACTTTAAAATTTGGCGGATATTAGTGGACAGTGGGAGCTCGGCAGATATCTTATATTGGGGGGAATTCGAAAAAATACAAATCGGTAAAGAGAAGTTGCAGCCAATGGCTTATCCCCTAGTGGGGTTCACAAGTGACAAGATAACCCCACTCGGGTCGATAAGTTTACCGGTTACACTCGGCGAGGAGCCTCACCAGGCCACTAAGATGATTAATTTCCTCGTTGTGGATTGTCCGTTGGCATACAACGCCATCCTAGGAAGGACTTCCCTGAACCAATTCCGAGCAGTCACTTCTACCTACCACTTATGTTTGAAGTTCCCAACGGAAAGCGGAGTGGGATGCGTAAAGGGTGATCAGAAGGTAGCACAGGAATGCTACGTATCTTCCCTCAAAGGAGAAGCAGGTAAAGCGACCCTGATCGTTGAGGAGTTAGAGGTCAGAGATGACGAAGAAGTGAAGAGGGGAGAACCCGAGGGTGAGCTTGAGAAAATAATGATCGGTAGCCCCGATCAACCGAGGCTGGTAAAGATTGGCTCAGCAACGCCGCGGGATTTAAAGGAAGAGTTGAAAGATTTCCTAAGGAAGAATGCTGACGTATTTGCCTGGTCTCATGAGGACATGCCAGGGATCGATGCAAAGGTGGCCGCTCACCATCGTAACATTTTACCGACAGCCAAGCTAGTAAAACAGAAGAGGCGAACATTCGCCCCCGAACAAAATGAAACTATAGCTGAAGAGGTTGACAAGCTGCTCAAAGCTGATTTTATCCGAGAAATTCAATACCCGACATGACTTTCAAATGTTGTCATGGTGAAGAAATCTAACGGGAAATGGCGCATGTGCGTAGACTTTACTGATGTCAACAAAGCCTGTCTGAAGGATAGCTTCCCTTTGCCAGCAATTGATCGGCTAGTGGACTCAACGGCGGGCCACGAATTGTTGTCGTTTATGGATGCTTTCTCCGGATACAATCAGATACGTATGGCGGAACACGATCGAGAGCATACTGCCTTCATCACCGATCGAGGGTTGTATTGTTATAACGTCATGCCATTCCGATTAAAGAATACAGGGGCAACATACCAGAGGTTAATGAATAGAACGTTTAAAGGGCAAATTGGGAGGAATGTAAAGGTATATGTAGATGACATGCTTGTCAAAAGCAAGAAGATCAATTCCCATGTGTCCGACTTACAGGAAACCTTTGATACCTTGAGGAAGTAAAATATGAAATTAAATCCAGCCAAGTGTGCCTTTGGTGTAGCTTTGGGGAAATTCCTTGGTTTTATGGTGTCAAACCGAGGAATTGAAGCAAATTCGGAAAAGGTCCGTGCCATAATGGAAATGCAACCACCAAGAACTACCAAGGAGGTGTAGAAGTTAGCTGAAAGAGTAGCCGCACTAAACAGATTCATCTCTCGGTCCACAGATAAATGCAGTCCTTTCTTCAGAGTCCTAAGGAAAGCATTTAAGCGGACCGCAGAATGCGATATTGCCTTTCAGCAACTGAAGGAGTATCTAGGGGCGGTTCCACTCCTCAGCCGAACGATTGCAGGAGAGGAGCTCTATTTATACCTCTCGGATTTGCCAACGGCCGTAAGTTCTGCTCTGGTTAGGGAAGAAAACGGGGTACAAAAGCAGGCTTACTACACGAGTAAGGCCCTCCAAGGAGCCGAGGAAAGGTACCCGAAAATGGAATTGTTAGCATTTTCTTTGGGAACATCTGCTAGACGCCTCAGAGCATACTTTCAGGCTCACACCATAACGGTGTTGACCAATCAACCTTTGAAACAAATTTTGCACAAACCAAAAACCTCAGGGCGATTGATGAAATGGTCGGTGGAATTGAGTCAATTTGACATCCAATACCGCCCTAAGTTAGCAATAAAGGAGCAAGCGGTGGCGGATTTCATCACCGAGTTCACAACCCTACCGACCGGTACGGACAACCCAATCGAACACAATGATGTTGAACAGTCGTGGATTCTCAATGTTGATGGTTCCTCCACCCAAAACTCCAATGGTGCGGGTATTATACTTGTCTCCCCTGACGGCCACAAGGTTGAGTATGCTTTATGCTTCAACTTTCGAGTGTCCAATAATGAGGCCGAGTATGAGGCGATGATAGCTAGTCTTCGGCTTGCTTGTCGAATGGGAGCCAATCATGTCACGGTACGGAGCGACTCGCAATTGGTAGTCAAGCAGATAGAAGGGGAGTATGAAGCAAGAGGGGAGAATATGACCGAATACTGCTAGCTGGCAAAAAGTTTGCTCAGAAAATTTTCAAGAGCCCAAGTACAACAAATTCTGAGAGAGCAAAATGAAGAAGCTGACAGACTAGCCAGAATTGCATCCTCTAGAGAAAATAATCACGACGTCCCAATTGAAATATTGGATTCGCCAAGCATCCGAAGTCCAGAGGTCAATCAGGTGGAGGAAGATGCTGATTGGATCAAACCAATTAAAGATTACTTGGAAGACGGAATTCTCCCGAGCGAAAAGAATGAAGCAAGACGGATTCAATACCGTGCAAGTCAATACCTGACAGTGGACAAGGTTATGTATAAAAGAGGATACAGTTCCCCATTGCTAAGATGTGTTGGCAAACAGGAGGCTAATTATGTCATGAGGGAGATTCATGAAGGTATTTGTGGGAATCACTCGGGAAGTAGAGCCTTGGCTAAGAAAATCCTGAGGGCCGGTTACTTTTGGCCGACCATAGAGAAAGACTCTCAAGAATTTGTCAAGAAATGTGACAAATGCCAAAGGTTTGCTATCATCCCTCGACAACCCGCTCAAGAACTAACCCCAATCCCCAGCCCTTGGCCATTCGCACAGTGGGGAATTGATATTATCGGACTGCTCCCCTTTGGGAAAGGTCAGAGAAAATTTGCGATAGTGGCTATCGACTACTTCACTAAATGGGCAAAAGCAGAAGCCTTGCCCACCATCACCGAGCAGAACATGAAGAAATTTTTGTGGTAAAAAATAGTCTACAGGTTTGGTATCCCCCGAGTTGTGATCACAGATAACGGCAAGCAATTTGAAGGAAGGTAGTTCAATGGATTGTGTGAAGAGCTCAGCATCAGCCATCATTATTCATCCCCTGAACACCCTCAAGCTAATGGTCAGGTAGAAGTTACTAATCGTTCTCTACTGAAGATCATCAAGACTAAACTTGACAAAGCGAAAGGACTCTGGGCTGACGAACTTCCTACCATCCTATGGGCTTACCGAACTACAGAAATAACTGCAACGGGTCAAACACCATTCTCCCTTACGTATGGGACTGAAGCAGTATTTCCAGTCGAGGTTGGTCTCCCAAGCGCCAGAACGTTGAATTTCAATTTAGAAGAAAACGGGCAGAGAATAAACGAAGAGATTGATTTGTTAGAAGAGAAAATACTTCAAGCTGCGATCAGAATGGCTTCCTACCAGCAGAAGATGCGCCAGTGCCACAATTCGAGAGTAAGACCTCGAGAGTTCCAGACCGGAGACCTGGTGTTGAAAAGAATCAATCAATCTACAAGAGATCCTCAGGATGGGAAGCTGGGCCCAAATTCGGAAGGACCATACGAAGTACAAGACTCAACGAGAAAGGGAACCTACTGGCTAAAGACAGCGGAAAGAAAAAAGCTACCTCACCCATGGCACGCTGAACATTTAAGAAAATACTACGTATAATTCATATTGTAAGCAATTTTGAATTATTTTTAATGAAAATACTATGCACCTCTAAACTTCTTTTGCAGTGGATTAAAGTCTACAAGGGTCTCGCTCGGATCACGTGACTGAACGGAGTAAAGATGGCTCACGAGGCCAATTGAAAATCCTGCTCGGTTCATGTGACCGAGTAGAGTGAAGATCCTGCTCGGCTCACGTGGCCGAGCATGGGAAGATGGCTCACGAGGCCAATTGAAGATCCTGCTCGGTTCACGTGACCGAGCAGAGCGAAGAGCCTGCTCGACTCACGTGGCCGAGCATGGGAAGATGGCTCATGAGGCCGAGGCCAATTGAAGATCCTGCTCGGCTCACATGGCCGAGCATGGAAAGATGGCTCACGAGGCCAATTGAAGGTCCTGCTCGGTTCACGTGACCGAGTAGAGTGAAGATCCTGCTCAGCTTACGTGGCCGAGCATGGGAAGATGGCTCACGAGGCCAATTGAAGATCCTGCTCGGTTCACGTGACCGAGCAGAGTGAAGATCCTGTTCGGCTCATGTGGCCGAGCATGGGAAGATTAAGGACCCCGTTCGGCTAACGTGGCCGAGCGCAAGAAGTCGAGGTCAAGCTAAAGCGATGAATTCAATCTATGAATTACACAACAAGTATTGAAAATAAACTTATAAGCAAATTATGCAACATGATCCATTCCATTCTCCAAAATAGAAAACAGAGTTCAGCAAAATATTACAAGTTTAAAAAAAAAAACATACATAATAATAAAAATAAAAATATAAAATACAATGAGAAAGGGATGGGGATTCTCTCAATTCGAACCAAGTCGGGTGTCGTCATCGCCCGCTGCCTCGACATTTTCAGAAGCAGTGGTTTCAGTATTGGTAGCCGATGGAGCCCTGTCAGCACATTCTGCCTCGACATTTCGCTCAGCAATGGCACCAATCTCTCCTTCCGCTCCCCCGATCTGTGCTGGTGAGGAAACGTCATCCTGACCAGCGGTGACTTTAGGAATGTCGAGATCAGGGAAAGCAGCAGAGAACTTTGCTTTGGCATACTCGAAGCCCTCTATGAAGACCGGCATGAGTACAGCTTGGAAATAATCGGTCTTCATGAAGTTGGCAACAGCGTTGCGTTCGGCATCCTTCAGCTCGCTCCTGAGCTCGGACACCTTCTTTCGTTCCTGATCGATCTTTTTATGTTGAATCCCCACCTCCTTGTCCAACCGAGCCCGATCGCTTTTTAGAAGTTTATTTTCTTCAATGGTTAGGCGCTCTGTTACAGGATCTCATCCTTCTCCGCCTGGGCAACGGTGGCGACATCTTTGGCCCTTTCCAGCTCGATCAGAGTTTCTTCCCTTTTCTTCCGCTCGACTACCAGGGCCCTCTCAACATTGGCCAACCGGTTGTATAGGGCAAAAGACCTAACCATGCCCTGAAACAAAAAAGGGGCAATTAAAAAAAAAAGAGTTTTTTTAGTATGTACCTTGAACAAGTCATGGTTCAGATCAGTGGCCAATTGTCCGCTGAGAGTTCCTCTCATCTCAGCCAAATCAGCATCAGTCACATTGGCAACTAACTTCTGCCAAGCCAAGTTGCTGTTGGAGAGAAGTGTTTGGCGGGAAGAAGCCCCAGCTTGCAAGCCCGACCCTGTGGCCTCGGTCAAAGGTACAGAGGGCGGCACCCCAGCCCCACCTTTTTGGGTAGAGACTTCAGAGGTCTCTTTCTCTCGGGAGGAGGAGAAAGTAGTCCTCGCCTTTTTTGGGGCAGGAGGAACGACTGCACCTTGTGCCTCGGTTGAGGCATCCTTCTTCTTGGCTCGGGTGAGGTAAGTGATATCGAACATCTCTTCCTCTGAATAACCAGCCTCTCTCAAGAAGTGCCGAACCTCCGGGAGAGCAACCTCCTTCTCGACGGGTTGATCGGTCGGTACAGTCAGTCGATCGGAGCCTTCAAGTATTGTTTTGTCTGCACAACAACAACATATACAATTATCAGTATAAAAATGGACAAGGTTTTATGCTCATAGAAATAAACATTAAACTCACTCCGCTCACGTTCAGCAGCAATAGCTTCATTTGAAGGATCGGGCCCAAGCAGGTATTGTGAAAGGTTATCTACGGTTATAAGAAATTGGGCCTCTCGAACGGTATGTATTTTGGCTTTGGCCAATAGTGCTTTTTGATCCGGGAACAACGCTGGGGCTTTTCCAGCTGATTATCAAAAACACAGGAAAGGTCAGGACCTATAAACCTAGGAGAGATATAAGAAACCCTAAAAGTGAGATCGTGCATACCCCTCAAAGTCGGTTGCCCCCATATCCGTGGTACTTGAACCTTCTTATCCTCCTCAGTCTCCCAAGGTTGGAACTCCCAGGTGCTCCCACGAATAAAGAAGTACTTCTTCTTCCATCCTTTGTTTGATGTGGGCATGTTGGTCACGAAGTTGAACTCCGGATTCCTCACGGAGAAGTACCACCAACCCGAGCCCCTCTCCATTATTTTATACAAATGAAGGAATATATCTGCTGATAGGGGTTGATCGGTCACAGCTTGCCAAAAAACGGCACTGCCTATCAGAATCCTCCATCCGTTCGGAGCGATATGACCCACTGCCAGCTGGAGACGGCTCAACACTTCCTGAACGAACTTTGAGAGCGGAAAACGTAACCCCCTGATCAGTGCTGCCTCGTAAACAACAATCTCCCCCGCTCTCGCCGAACAGGCCGATTCCCCATCTCCTGGAAACCTAAAGATGAAGTCGGGGGGAACTGATAATCCGAAATTAATTTTGACAATCGCCCGGGAAGAATTGTCGACCCAATCCGCTCGGCCTCGTATTGATAATCATCTTCTCCGGCCCCAATCGCTCGAGAACACTTCGACCCTACCTGAGGGTCGAAGGCATCAACGATGCGTTCCTCTTCTACGGCATGGCGTCCACTGGCGCTGGGGGCATTAGGGGCATTTCGTCTCCTGAAGACGAGCCCTTCATTGTCAGACTCATCGCTACTTTCGACATTAACCCTTTCCCTTTCCGGCCTACCCATCGTAATAGACCTAAATAACTGAGAAATACGAAGGGAGTAGGGAAGAAAGATCAAACCACCGACTGTAAATCGAAGAAACCTAGGGTTTTCTACAAAACCTATGGGTTGTGGGAGACAATGACACTGGTCATAAAAATAAGCAACCCGGGCCAAAAGCCAAAACATAACAGAAAATAAGAAGGAGAAGAAAATTTTTTCTACAGAGGCAGTAGATTAAAGTTTCAAAGCTTACCGACGCAGCAAAGGAACGACCAAAATAGCTTCACCAGCAGCAAATGAAACAGCAGCAAGAAAGTAGTAGCAGCACAGTATCCTCAGTGAAACAACAATGGCATAAAGAAGGAAACGAAAACGACAACGGCCATATTTACACAAATATGGGGTTGGGATCAACGGCTCCAAATTGGGCGGGAAAAACAACCTTGACGGTCCAGATCTGGCGCCCTTTCGGATTCCGATGGATGCCAGTACCATTCTGACACATGGCAGGCACAAGAAACGTCTGGTGGCGTCAGGCGGCTAATGCGTGCATTCCCATTTATCACACGACAGCTATTTAATGCGCGCATTTAAGAGCCACGCATAAGCAGGCTGTCCCACATCTGATGGAATTTCCCTACTCCAAAGTACTGCCTGATCTAATTTGATGTGATTCCTTTCGTCACTTCCAATAACCAAAGGAATCGGGGGCATCTGATAAGGGATATTCCCGATCGACCTACTATCCGACCCGACCTCAGAATCCATGCTTGAGATCTATCCATTTTCCATCCGATCGATCCTCTCTCAGCTTTAATGCCGATCGAGCATAACCGATCTTCTGCTTCCCTCGGCCCCCAATCGATCATGCCCACATGACATAACTAATATTCTGACATATCCCGTGATCTCCGGCGACTGCCATGCTACGTGCCTTATAACGGTTTAGATAAATAATTGTTAAAATCAATATTGGGATCTACAATACAAGTGTCACCACCTAAATGAATGAAATGAAATGATTCAATACCATGCCCATGCATCAGACTCATACGGATCCCGTTCATCTATATATATCCACAGCATGGCTAGTAAGCAAGGTACGCTATTCTTGATATACAAAATTTTACCGGAATTCCCTGAGAATTGAGCTAACTTTATCATCGGAATCTCTTTAGCAGGCACCACACGGTATTGAGCAACGGATATCCGGACTCGGATCGGATAATTGAATCTGCACAAATTTACTGGTTTATCATGCACGTTCGATAACACTTTCAAACTAAACAACTACGAGATGGTCAAATCACTAAAGTCTCAATTGATAATATTTATATTTATTGTTTTTTATTTTAGAAATTAATAATAAAAACTTATTTGTTAAATTTACTTTTTCTATTTTAAAAAATAAAAACTTAAATGAGAAAAAAAAAACTATTTTCACTCTTGTTTATTACAAATATTTCGTTAAGTTTAACAATTTATCAATTTTTGTTACATCATATTAAAATGATTTACTTTATTCAAATATCAATTAAAATTATTTTATTAAAAATAATATAATTAATTTATGTGA
>QLOD02001249.1:0-10295 GCA_003260245.2 Sideroxylon spinosum | reverse complement strand
GATTTAATTTGACAATTTAATAGGGAATTTATTTGACACATGGCTATTTTTGATTAGCCAAAATTTATGTGTCTACACTAGGCCACAAGCAATTATTCGTAACAATAATAAAAAAGAGAGATAAAATAGGAGCAGACAAAGGCGCTGTTTGCTTCTACAAATAATATATATATAATATGTAAACAAGACTTAAAAAGTTACCAATATATATGCCTGGAGTTGCATATATATATATATATATATAATTTATAAATATATAAAGATTAATAATTTACTTATCGGTAAAATACAAAATTGGTAGAATTCCAAATAGATTCACTGTAATTGGATATGTATGTATAAAGAGAGAGAGAAAAAGTGCAAAAACAAGCCGATTGGAAAAGGTAAAAAAATTATGGAATTTTACTCAAATAGGTATGTAGTCTTAAATATTTGCTTCGACATTTTTTTGGACTTTTTGGGCTACTAATTTAATTTTAATTTTTAATATATAATTGGACTATGGATTAGATATTATACCTGACTATATATAATTATATTAAAATATTGTAAATTATTATTACTAAAAAAATTTTGGGTTGAAATTTTACCTGGGCAGTGCACCTTAGTCCCCAATGTCCCCTAGCTAAAAATTAGTCGATTTATGCCTATTTTTTTTTTTTTTGCGAAATAGAACCTACCAAATAATTTTAAAAAATCAGAAAAAAAATTAAATTGATAAAAAAATATGCACTGACCAATCACCGATCAAATTGTATATATCGTTACAGTGGATTCGATTTTGTAGACTCATATACAATTTTTCTTTTTTTCTTTTGCTTTACCGTTAAAATGATAAAATTGGCCAAATGTTGTTCAAGAAGAGGTAATTGCCAATATGCTACTAATAAAGCCGTGATATCGTTTTGCATTTTCTGGTAAGCCTAAAAATACAAAATTAAAATACGATTTCTAACAGAGCAATAGAAACCGTAAAATTAGATTGCAGTTTTTGGTTCAGCTGACAGCATCTTTAGACCAGTTCAAATATGTACGTTGCTCTCAAATTAGCAATTAATGCACAAATAAACAAATGTAGGTATATATGTAGAGAGATACAGCATATAGACAAGTAGCACGCACAACGTATTTTAGGCATGGCTAGACCCAACTAATACTCACTGTTATCTACAACAAAAACATTGCAGTTGTTCTAAGTTTCCAAGAGCTGTATAAAAGCCATTCACGCACAATGTAAAAAAAATTGCGCAAGTTGCACATCGTGATCAATGCAATGGAGGCAGCTAGATTTTCCAAAAAATCATGAACACGTTGGTCCTAAATGTCAGTAAGAATATCTCCTAACTCTTTTTTCAGTAGGGTTAATATTCTTCCACCAAAATTAAGCAATAAAATGATTTGAGAATTTATGGACTTTTTAACACTTAAATCTTATTCATATTTGTCTTATTACACTAATGCCATTACCATGTTATTTTGATAAATAATTCTGACAATGTATCATTTCAGTTTCAAAATCAATAGATCAACTACAAAAATGACAACTAGAGTAAAGACATCTCAAAACAATTAAGAACCAAGTATAAAGAAGAGAACTTCCTTGCAATAAGAAACAGAAAGTTCAATTACAAAGGCCACGAAAGAAAAGAAGAAAGTTCAAAGTTACACAAACAAACTAGCAATCCAAGGCATGGCTGATAAGTGAACAACTATATATATATATGTCAAATATTAATAAATGCTTGTTTGGAGTGCAAAATTTGGCAAAATAAAAAGTAGATAAATTTTGAATTGTTGAGTGTTTGATGTGGTGTGCTCTTCAAAGGTGTGATAAGGTCTGTATAAGTTGAAAAAAAGGGGAGATTTTTTGGTACGGAGAAAGTTTAAAAAAATTAACAATAATTAGAGAACGTTTGAGATTTTTTGCCAAATTTGGGACTCCAAAAGCACACCAAAGGGCCATTTGACCACACAAAAAATACAACATTGTATAAGGGGCTAAGACATGATATTTAATGATTAATAATAAGTGAATAACAATGTATGTCAAATGTTAATAAGTGTCCAATTGGCATGCAAAATTTTAACAAAAAATAAAAGATAAATAAAAAGCAGATAAATTTTGGATTATTGAGTGTTTGCTGAGTTGTGTTATTCAAAAGTTTGAAAAAGGAGGTAAAATTAAAAAACAAATTGGAGAAAGTTGAAAAAGTTGGAGATTTTTTAGGTACTCCCCTGTATGCGTGTTTCAGAGTCTCAGACATCCATCTACCAAACTTAAAACTACGGCAACAAAAGAAACAAACAGATATGAATGTAAAAGCAGAAAGCGATATACATACAAATATAGATTAACACATGAAAAGAAATTTGTGCGCGTATATATATATATATATAAATAAAAAGAGAGAGAGAGAGAGAGAGAGAGGATGCGGGTAACAGAGATTATCTAAGAGCGATTGTGAATTAGAGAGGAAGAGATGCAGAACAATGTTGGAACTAGGGGTTCTAGAGGGGGTTACAATAAGGTATGTAAAAGAGGCAGGTTGACCCAAGACCCTACCTGGCCCGAAAACTGCCCCGCCAGGCCCCATTCCACCCGACCCCAAGATTTCGTTTAGGCCCGGCCAGGCCGGCCTCCTCCCCCTAGTCTGGGCTTGGGTCGGGTAGCCCTAACTCGTCCCATCCCTAGCCTAAACTGACCTGTATTTTTTTTTTATTTTTGGTTTGTCCGTTGCCAATTTACCTATTGATGTGCTGTTGCATTGTGCACAGTCTGCACACTGCACATTACCTGACATGGTAATAATGGCAGTGAATGGGTGATTTTTAGGGGGGGAGGGGAAAGGAGGGTTAGGTTAGTTTAATTAATATATGTATATATATATATATATATATTAGTTTTGAACTTTCGATGGTTTTTTTTTTTGGTTGGATTGGCAGCACCAACAGCTGGGCAACTGTTGGGGCACCAACGGTAACAAAAAAATAATCTATAATTACAAAAACTCCCCTAAAAGTTACTACAAACCCCCAAGCTTCAATTATAAATACTCCTAACCTATTTCATCTAACACTCCAAAAACTCTATTGCTCTCTCAAATTTCAATAATACCATTATCAAGCTAGTAATTCTCACTTGGTCTTCAATTATGCTTAAGTACATATAATTCTGTCAAATTTGAAGCCAAGATTTAAAGATCAAGAGTTTCAAAGTTTCCAATTATTCCAAGTTAGTATTTCATTTTTCTTAATTTGCATGCACATATTTTTTTTTTTTTTTCAATTTGCATACTTTAATTTTTCTATCAAATTATTTTTTTCCAAATGGATCCTAGAGACTCTCATTTTTTTTTATTTGGAGGGTGAGGACTCAATTTTTTCCCCCTTAAGAACAAATGGAACAATTCGCATCAACCCCTACCAATACCATTACCTACTAGCACAAGTGGTGATGTTGGCGCATCATCATCACGGCATGGCCAACAGCGTGCCTTTTCAAAAGCGCGGGACTTTTTTCACTAGAATTCCAAGCAATGATTGAATGCAAAAGACTAAATGTAATATTTATGGGAATTTATTAGATGGTAGGACTATTTCTGGAATTAGTCACCTAAAAAAACGTTTAAATAGAAAGTACAAGGATGATCCCGCGTCAATTCTGTAATTGATCAGTATTTTCTGCGTACCATACAGACTTAATTAGGTAATAAAAGGGGTAATTTAAATTTTTTTTCTTCTGAACACACAAGAGTACAATAAATTAATTAGATTTATTGTCAAAGATGAACAACCTTTCACAATGAGTGAAAATCCAAATTTTGAAGAATTTATGCGTGATAATTTTACACCACAATATCACAGTATTTCAAGAAATACTTCAAAAAATAAAATTCTACAAGATTTTGAAAAAAAAAAAAGATGAATCAAAAACTTATTTTAACAGTTTTGAAGGAAATGGCTGTTTGATTTCTGATATGTGGAAGTCTTGCCAAGATAGTGAATATTTTTGCATAACTACACATTATATTGACAAAAATTGAAAATTATATAAACGTTTTATTTCATTTAAATTAGTTGAACAACCGTTTTGTGGATTGAGTGTTGGGGAACTTATTTTTTATGAACTTGCATCATGAAAACTACGTAGAAAAATATTTTCCATTACTTCAGATAATGCTTCATATAATGATGTTTGTTTTAGTTACTTATTTAATCCTTTGGCTTACGAAGGTCCATTAAATCATGAGTGTTGTTGCGCCCATGTACTTAATTTAATTGTAAAATATGGATTGGCTATTTATGAATCCTCTATTATTAAAATAAAAAGAGCTGTAGTTTATACAATGAGTTCTCCAAAAAAAAAAAAAATCATTTATTTGGCACCATATGTAATCAAATTAGTTTAAAACCTAGGAAATTCCTATGGAAATTAATATAAGATGGAATTCAACCTCTGTTATATTAAAAGTAGCAATTAAATATCAAAAAGTACTTGATTTATTTATTTAAGTAATCAAGCTATTGGTTTAGATCCAATTGAGCCCATTGATTGGGCAAATGTAATTTTTTATAAAAATATTTTGCATTTTTTTATATTATTACTAAAATATTTTGTAGAATTTATTATCCCACATCTTTTACTGTTATTTATCAATTGAGGATAATTGATGAAATTTTAAAAAAATGTACTGTTTAAAATTATTATACTACTATGGTTATTACAATGAAAGAAAAATTTGATAAATATGTAAATCCACTTCCTATACACTTGGATATTGCCACTATTTTAGACCCTAGGTATAAAGAAGATTTTTAGTAGTTTTTTCAAATTTTAGTGATGATATCTGGCCGTGAAAAGGCTGAGGAACAATTAAATAATATTAAAGAGCAAATGCAAGTGGTAATGGGTTAGTATGATACTAATCGTACAACTGCCCAAACAACCACCCCCACAATGGCATCCTGTCACCGTGACTTTGGAAATACCTCCCTTTGAATAAGAATGAAATCTTACAGACAGATTCATTTGCGAGGATCAGTTCATCTTCGTTTGACCTACAACGTTATCTGGGTACACCTCCAGTAGAACATGAAGATGGCTTCAATCTTTCAGATTGGTGGATGGACAACAATTTAAGTTTCTAGTCCTTTTAGCTTTAGCCCGTAATATCCTTGCATTTCCAGTTTTTATTATAGCATTCGAGCAAGCGTTTAGCGCAACTAACCGGATTACCAATCAATTCAGGAGTTGACTTGCCCCTCTGACAGTAGGCCTTAATATGTTTACGAGATTGGTATCTTGCCAAAAACAGACAACAAGAAGATGTCAAAAAAGAGCAACTTACCCTTGACTTTAATGCAATGTATTTCGATGAAAGAGAAGAAATCACTAATCAATCTAGTGATGAATGATAATGAAGTATAAATAGAATAATACTTGCAAATGATCTTCACTCTTATAAGTGTCAACCTAGTTAGGATGTATACGACGTCAAGTGATGCACCTATTTTTTTACTTTATCATTTTTTTTTATAATTCTACTTTTGTAATTTTGAATTTAATGTTAACTATGTAATTTTATGTTGTTAAACAAATTTTTGTTTTTGTTAATAATTATTTTAATATATTTGTTTGATTTTTATTTTGTATTTTATATACTTTAAAAACATAAAAATATCAAAAAATATAAAAAAATAGATAGGGTCAACTGGGGCAATTCAAGGACAGGGATTGGCCACCCTAGCCTGACTAGAGCTGAGTCGAGGAAGGGGCGACCTTGGGTCAAGCCCGACCCAGCCCATTTGCATGCCTAGTTGCAATCCTTTTTCCTTCTTTCATGAATAGAAGTGCTATGTATCTACCGTTGGATTTTCTTCAAATCATCCAACAGTCTTAATTTAATTTAATTGAAATTAATTTTTTA
This sequence comes from Sideroxylon spinosum, assembly GCA_003260245.2. Lineage (NCBI taxonomy): Eukaryota > Viridiplantae > Streptophyta > Magnoliopsida > Ericales > Sapotaceae > Sideroxylon > Sideroxylon spinosum. The sequence continues at coordinate 4,368 of QLOD02001249.1, read as the reverse complement.
TTCAAGATTTAATTCAGCCAAATAAGCCCTTGATCTCCTCTCTCTCTTCCTCTCTACAGTTCGGGGCACCAAGAACGCATGAATTCATTATGCATACGATTAAACCTAGATCAAAAACTTGAAGCAAGTTGAGCTCAAAGCATATTTGAAAGATAGAACCATGAACCAATAAAAAAATGACTAATTCAACCCAAACACAAAAAGGTCTACTCTTACTAAGTGAACTTGAAGTGATCTAAACAAAAGCACAGACGACATCTGAAATCCCAAATGCTATTATCAGTTCAATTACGATTCAATAGATGTGATTAGTCTCACACACACACACACACACACACTCTTATATATGAATATATATGTGATCCCCAAGAAGACGAGTCTCATGTTGTTGGGTTCCCACATGGGAAATTTCACCCAAAGAGTTAGCTTTTGGGATGAGGATGAGAAAGGTTCAAGACAAACCAACAACTATAGTCCATCAGGAGAAACAAGTTACTCAGGTATACTACTAATCTCGATCCATTGGAAGGAAGGGGTCGTCGCTTCTGACAATCCCAGGCTCGATGCCATGAAGGGGGAAATTATTTGTGTACCCACATCAATTGTGGAAGGAGGTCCAAGGCCTAAAGTGTAAAGGAGTAGATTGTTAAGGTTCTCACATCGATTGTGTAAGAGCTCAGTGATCGGTATATAAGTGTGAAAAAAAAAAACCGCACATTATGAGTTAGCTTTTAGGATGAAAAAGAGCCAATAACACCCAACAAAAGTACATTTGCTAACGACTGAATCATCGATGAGTTATACAGATTGATTCGGTTTCTAGTTTTTAATGATTTTGAGTGATATCTTCAAATTTGAAGTTTATTGACTGAATTTACTCTATCCATTTTTAGATCTCCTGGGCAAAGAGATTGGTAAAGACTTCCTTTAGAATTTGGAATTTAAAGCTGTTTTGTATTGGGATTCGTTTTGTCAAAAAAAAATAAATTAAAAAAAATTAAAAAATTTTGAGAAATTCCCCTTCCAATTACTTGGAATTTTTGAAGTAAAACTGCTGGTGTTGTGTAGAATGTTGTGGATAGCTATCAAGCCACCGGTGATTTTGCAGCTTCAGTTAAATCAAATCAAGAATAACCGCTAGTAGGAAAAATGATTATGATTTACCAGATGGTATTATATACGTGTGTATTTATATATATATAAAGAATATAATTTCAAATTGCGAAGCTGCTGTTCTACATGTGTAGAGTGATTTTGCAAGTACAAAAAAGTTTTTATGATAAATAAAAATATTTTAACCATAAATTATTTGCAATGATAAATAAAAAAAAAAGTTAAAAGATAAATTATTAATTTAATAATAATTATCTTTGATTTTAATAAAATAAATTACTTTAATGAAATGCAATAAAAATCGACAATGCAGTCTGTTTACTACCTAAAATAAAATTTGCAATGTTCAGTGGGGGAGAAGATTAAAAACTTGATATTTTTATTTACATATTTAGCCAAAATTTCAAATGAGTTTATCAACATATTTTTGCTAATAATTTTCAAAAGTTAATAAACATTAGAATAAATAAATAAATAAAGCAATAATAAAAATGTTACGAAGGGGGCCTTAACATTACAATACTAATTTGGCACTAAAAATTATCATTATAAGGAGTTCATCCGTCACGTCAACTTCCAAGAACACTTGTAACGGTCTACAAGACTAGAAACGAAGGTTGGCACAACCAAAAACTCAAGTGATATTGACCGTATTCAACTAGGCTTTCCAAAAGATAGGCACTACTTCAACTCGAGGAAATGTTTCGACATCACCACCGAGGAGGTTAAGGTTTGCAACTGGCTTCACATAGACCCCAATTGATTCAACAAAACCATTAACAGTGGTTCCATGAAATCCCCCAAATTGTCTGTCCTTCCCTATTTCAAAGCCGAACTTGGTCCCGCCATCGTTTACGAGTCCGAACGGTCCATAACTACCCTTATTAGTGCTAAAAAGGCAATCGAAGTAACTCTACAACAACGAATGCTGACCAATTTATAACGAAGATGTGAGAAAACGAAAGTTTCAGTCGCACCATAACAGCCACTTACTGATGTTATGAACTCGTCCCGATAGTCGAGCTTAATCTGCTTTTTTGTGTATCAGAACTAATATTTTATACGTCAGCTAAAAAGAAATTCAGTTATCACAGGGATTAAATAGACATACAAAAAGAATTAATGAAAGGAATTGATATAGTCGCCATGGGAAATAAACCCACTTTCCTTTGTATCCCAAACTTTTCCAGAAGGATTGACAGTGGAGGCAGTTTTGATCATGATCTTGAGTATACAAAGAACCTCTTTAAACAAAACCCACTTTCCTTTCCTTTTCCTAAAAGGAGCATATTAATGTCAATCTCATAAAAATATTAACAAATGCAAGCATTTTCATATGGAAGTGAATTATATAAAAAAAAAAAAGATCAAACACAAAGAATATATGTATGTATGTAAGCAATGGCAAAGAACTCAAAAACACAAGCATACAATTTTTTATTTATTTTTAACTCATGGCATCCAAGCAGCACAACTTGACTAATTTCTAAGCCTGGAGTTAGCAACCAAGTAAATTATTAAGTTTTGTAAGTTGCTTCATTCTCGAAGAATACATCCCATGGGCATCGCTTTGTTCTAAGGGACCACTCAAATGATTAATTAGATTGGGATTTAGATAAGATCTATTACGATCATACTTACACAGGTGTAAATGTAACTAAAGGATTAAGTAATAATGCGCTTGACTCATGCTAAATTTAACGACCTTTGAAATATAGTTTAAGTTTTATTCGATAATTTTAGAGTCAAACTCGAACCACTCTTTAATTGAATTAAATTTGGAACCGAGTTTGAAGAATTTGATAATTTATAAGATAAATTACACTTACATTTTCTTAATATTTGGATAGTTATATTTACCATCCATAACATTTAAAAATTACGTTTTTCTCCTTTATTTTGAAATGTTATTAATGTTAACTTTTTTTTTTGAAAAAACCAATTATCAAAATTTAACAAAAAATCTCAAAATAATTGAAATTTTAAGTGTTTTTTTTTTTCTACTTTATCCTCCCATCTTTCACATTTTTGTCAGTTTTACTAATAAAAATTCCTAAAAATCTTTTAAAAATAAGAGAAATAAGTATAATTAAAATTTTATAAGTGACAATTATAATTACCGAAATGTTGAGGGGAGATTGTTACAATTTACCCTCATTTATATTGTATCTATCTGTATTAGTTTATCGAACTAAATTCTTATTGAGTTCGCTAACATAAATAGTTTAAATTTATGGTTTAAATTAAGCTTCTGATTTTACGAGCCAAACTCCGATGAATCTTGAGTGGTTTATATCATTTGACAGCCTAGACTTTTATTTAGTTTGGCAACATTAGCCAAAAATTAATTTCTATCTAAACAATTTTTTTTTCATTTTTTTAAAATGACCAAAATTATTTACTTAAATTTCAATTACTTTAATATTTTAAAGGTCAAAAATATAAAATCAAAAGAAAAATGTTAAAGCTACTAAAATTTTAATTTTTTTTTCTCTTCCCAGGTTAAAAAAAAAGATTAATTTTTTAATTAAAAAAATAAGTCTTTGTTTATTCTCCTCCACTAAAGACCAGTAAATCTTATTCTTTTATTTGCGTTTGAAAAAAATTCAAAATGAATGAAATTTTTAGTTAATTTTAAATAAAAAATAAAAAACTATTTCTTTGGTAACTCTTGCAATACCCAGTATTTAACTTTGACTATTTATATATTATTTTGGGCCAATAAAATATTTTGATTGATACTGGATCATTTTCATCTATTTTTCCTGAATCAAGTTTGGCTTAGAGTGGTATTAAGTTAGACAACTAGATCAAGGGACTCAGCCTTTTCTCTTTCTTTATTTTCTTCCTCTCCTTTTCTTTTTTTCTTTTTTCACCTTCTTTTATTTCTTTCTTCTTCCCACGGGTCTATCGTTCTAGAGAGGGGCGAGAGGGAAAAGAGAAAAGAGAGAGGAGAGAGAAAGTGACTTCCAGGAAGGAAGGAAGGTTAATCTGGATAGTATTCAACATTGTGAATGCTATGGTGGTGTTTGTTTAGAGCGATTTCGCTTGAGATGGGAGAAACCAACACCAAAAATTTGGAAGCCAAAACTAATTTTTTTCCTCTTTAGATATGAGATAGGTGGGACTTATATTTATATTCTAAACCTTGTAATGATGATTTTGAGATATTTATATACTTGATTTGGTGGAATATCATGAGATCTATGTATATATATGTATATATATGGGTGTGTATATATATGCATATATATG
>QLOD02001197.1:0-10302 GCA_003260245.2 Sideroxylon spinosum | reverse complement strand
TAATATTTTATAATTATAATGATTTTAAAGGATAGTATAATCTAGATGAGTACCGATTGATGCAAAAAAAAAAAAAAAAAAAGGGGGCAAAACGTGGGAGTAAAATAAATCTATAAAAAGTTTTGAGTGGGGATATATCATATTAGGCTGCGTTTAGAGTTTTAAAAAAAACCAAAAAAGTTTAAAAATTTTCAAAAGTTAAAATTCCAAAAATTTGAACTTTTTTGAAAATTTTTTTAAAATCTGTTGAAATGGGCCAAAATATGGCATTCTAATGGTTTTACCATAATTTTTTTACGAATTGTACTGATATTTATACCAAAAAATTTCATAAAACTCCAAAAATTTTTGAGATTCTCGACTAAAATGGTGTCACGTGTCACTTCATATAATTTTTAACAACTTTATATCAAATCAATCAAAAATATCTAAATATTATTTCAAAATAACTTTTTACACTCTAAACACTTAAAAGTTAAACTTTTGATTTTTTTTTTAACTTTTTTTGATTTTTTTTGAGCTCGCCTAAGTTTTTGTACTTATTTTTTGAAATATTTTTCAAAAAGTGGGACTGTTTGGAGGAAGAAAGAAAACAAAAAAGTACAGAAAAAGTATAAAAGATGTGACATAAAGGTGATAGGTGTTAAAATATGATTGGAAGAAAGTATAACTTTTGGTAACTTTTGATCTATTTTATGCATGCCAAACAGCCCCATGAATTCAAAAGTTCACGAATCCGGAGGGAAGGGATTCGACACTTGTTAAAACAGCTTCCGTTGAAACATGTTAGTTGTCTGTACGGCGCTCGGAACGGAATAAAATACAAATCTGTTCTGACAGATGTCAGCTGGCTGTGGGGGAACCGGTGATGTTTGGATAGTAAAAAAAAATATAATAAAAATAAAAATTTGATGTAAATGATTTATAAGAAATTTGATTGATTTTGGTAAAGAGGGGTGATCGGAACGGAATCTGGAAAAGCAGATGTGTTTGGAGGAATCTGTTCTCATTGGAGGTAAACCCAAGTCACCAGATTCAAAGAAGGAACTTTCACTGCGCTTATTATGATCCATTTCTTGCAATAAGATTTAGTTTTAACAGATAAGCAATGCAGAACAGAACATATTGCCACATGCATAAAAATAAGTTTTCATATAAATTAGTAGGACCAGAACTATAAGTCCCAGACTGAGTCTGTATCATAACGAGTGTCGAAACCGCCCCAACATGGCTCATCGGAACTTTTGTCCTCAGAGAGCATAATTCGGCAACCCCCTTGGTCACTGCACTCGTAAATCCACATAGAAATTCAAATTTTGGAATAAAACACTAGCAAAAGACAGTTGCCACAGAAAATTGTGCCGCAGGGACCCTCTCCCCTCCACTAGGTAATGTCTCTTGACTTTTAAGATCAGCATCTGATAATGGAACATCTGCTACACCTTTATTTGTGGAAGATGCTTTAGACCTGACTGACGAGGATTTTGATTTGAGAGGAGCTATGACATTTTGCACATCAAGGGTAAGTTCTTTGACATATGTAAAACCTGGAAATGGCAAGAGGTCATCAGAGTTACATTGCAACGACAGCTTACATACATATTTATGCTTCATGTTAGCTTCCATGAGAGTTGCCTATGCTAAAAGGTTTTTTCTCTTAATTAGGGGTGAAAGCGAGTCGAATCAAGCTGAACTTTAACTTATTCGAATTCGGCTCGAGTTTTTTGAATCGAGCTTGAGCTCAAACTCAAGTACGATTCGGACTTTTATTTAGGTTCGAGCTCAACTCGATAAAGAAGAATTTGAGCTCTACCTTAACTCGCGAATAGCTCGAATTAAGCCACAATGACGTCGTTCTAGTTTAAAATATGATAAATAAAATATTATTAAAATTTATAATAATAATATTGTTAAAAATATATATATACTATTATATCGAGTCTGCTTGAGAGCTTTCGAGCTAAGTTTTTTCAAGCTCGAGCTCGAAACTAAACGAGTTATAAATCAATCTCAATTCGAGCTCGTTTTAGTCACGAATCAAGCTCGAGCCAAACTCGAAGAGTTCTCGAATAACTCGATTCATTGCCATCCCTATACTTAATAAAATCCTGAATACCCTCATCTCATAACTGTGGTTTTGGAATTAAGTTCTACTCATAATTCTAATATTGTATCAAACTAGATTCATGATCTTTGAGCGTATAACCTGTCCTTCCCGCAACAAGGTATGTTAATTTCTATGTCTCATGTCACCCGCGTAAAGAAGTTCAATTTTCCTAATAAGATTTCGAACACCCTCATCTTATAATTACGTCTTAAGGTTGAGTCCTATTCGTAATTCTAACACTTCAAATTCATAAAAAAAAAAAAAAGGAAAATTCAATCCACAAAATGTTAAGTCTAATAAAGAGGAAGCAGCTACTGCTTTTCAAACCCGGCCAAAAGTAACAAGGAGGATACTCAAGTTGAATGTCCACTTAATCACACTTGCAATATTGTTTTACTCACCTCCTCCTACAAAGTTATCCCAATTTTCATCCCAGTCAACTGCTCCTCCTTGAATCCCAGGTTGCAGCCTTGACAAAAAATCAACAAAGGAACAATAATGAGAGAATTACATTACAGAACGAAATCTTGAGAAAGGGGGAAAGCTTTAATTTAGCTTTCGACTTCCGAGGTAGAAGACTTCTTAAGTCTGTTCAACCTTTATTCTACGGGTGTGTCACGAGACGCCAAAACAATCTGGTTTCTAAACAGATAATATGCAAGTGCACACTTTCTACACTACTCAAACTTTGCAGAAACAAATAGCTAGCTAGTGTCTCTGTAGCATATCATAATATAAAGAGACCTGGAACAAATAGCATTGCATTTGAGTAGAGGTGGTCCTGTCCAAAAGCAGTACACCCACTATCCATCTCAAATGTTCCTTAGGGAAAACTTGCAAAAACCACTGATATCTACCCTCCAATGTACGCCCGTTTACTAAATTAAAAGAGTCCAATTTTTTATAATTTGATGTTTTTATTTTTTTGCCTTTAATATAGCTTCAAAAGTTAATTAATTTTGAAAATATTTTGATGAAAAATTGATAGGAATATGTGTGAGATTTAAAAATAATTTAATTACTTTATAAATATTTCATATTCTTTTTTTCCCTAATAAGAACATGTATTTGTGTGTTTAGAGTGAGAATTTAATGAGAGAAAAGAAAAGGAAAGGAAAAACTACAAAAAAAAAAAAAAGGGGGTGACGATTTAAGAAAAAAAAACAAAATAAAAGGAAATATAAAATCTCAAATACATGTTTTTATTTGAATAGATCAAAAAAAATAATAAAATAAACAATATTCATCAATTAATTAATTTAATTATTTTTAAAATTTTAAATCCCATACATTTCTCTTTGATTTTTTTATTACAAATCAAACATGAAAAATGATTTAAAATTTTTCTTTCCCAAAAAGAGAGAGAAGCAAAAAAAAAAAAAAAAAAAAAGTTTTGGGTAAACACAATTGCAGGGCGAAATGGGTCAAACCAATCCGCCGTGCCTATATTGTGCCTTGTAGCAAGGCTTGGACTTGAAAAAATTGGCCCACTCTGGATGATTTCTGCCACTAAAGTTGTCTCAAAACATATATTCAAATTTATAATACATGTTTATTTGTATTTATTTGTACTTTTTTATTTAAAATTTAATTATCACATCAAATAAATAATTTTGTAAGTATTATTCAAATTGTTTTTTTATATCATGTCTAATATTATTCATTTTTTATTAAAAAATGATTGTCCGTTTAATCAATTTGTTTTAATGTAATATTAGATTTCTCGTCATTTGTAAATATGCAACCTACTTCTTATACCAATAAATATGATTAATCCAAGTAAAAATACACCATAAGAAAAAAAAAAAAATAAAACAAGAAAAAACGTCCCCCAGCCCTCTCAAAACTTGAATTTAACAATATGTGACCAAATTCTAACGAAATTTAAAAAATATTAAATACAAAATTAATCACATAGAATTTTATTTATCAAGGAAACAACCCTATAAATCATCCATATATATGTACTAGCGGATAAGCCGTGCCTACGGCACTCCGAATAAAATTTAAAGATGATAAGATTTTGGTTAATAATTTTAACTAATACGATATCTCAGGCTTTTGACTAATTAGTTTGTTAAGCTTATGAAGAGTCAGTCTTCACATAGATTGTGTAACCATTGTGCATTGCATAAATAGTAAGTTATTGGATAGAGGAAAAAAAAACACTTAGAACCTTACGCTGAGCATAAAAACCAAGTGATCACTCGATTAACTCCTACCATAAAATTACGTTTGTTATTATGGTATATGTTTACTTCTAAATATTAGACTATAATTAAATTGGCATGTCTATGAAATAGAGGTATGTAACCAAATAGAACAATGTTTATAATGCAAACGATGATTTTTATCTATTAGATAGGAATATTTATTTTCCTCTACCTTCATATTAAGGGAAGTCATAGTGACTTGGTATTTTTATATTTTAATTTTTCCTTTCTAAAGTTACTTAATCTAGTAGAAAAGTGTTCTATCTAATTAAAATACATGCATGTCTTGTATTTAATGGATGATTGATAGGAAAAGAAGGTAATAAAAAAATACAGTAAAAGTAAAAAAATTTGATATAAAGGTAATAGGTGGTAAAATTTGATTGAAAGAAAGTACGAACTTTATGTAACTCTTGGTAATTAGTTAATCACCAAACAGGCCTTTAGTTTCTGTGAAATAACACGCATGATGATCCTTAATTACAAAAGTACCATTATTATAACATTTTTTTTATAACATTGCTGTACTTACTTTCAGGAAGAACAACATGTTTCATTTCTGCCTAATGTGACTTCTTAGAAATTCTCAAATTATTCTCTTAAAATATCTTAAGTATATTTAACAATAAATTAAAAAACACATAGAGCACTAACGTGTAGTCCAATGTAGTAAAAAAAAAAAAATCAATCCATAGCATTTCAAATTTTGAATATGAGTTTTATGAGTATGAAATGTGAATAGACACCCTTTTTCTATGGCCAAGTTTGTTATGATCCACACCTGAGTTTCATATTCATCATTTTCGTTGATTTGGCTATTATTGAGTAGAGTGACAAAAAATGAAAAATAGCATAAAAAGTCAAGACACGATGAGTGCTATTATAAAAATGAAGGGTGAGAGAGATGTATAATGAGCAATTAATGACTTCAACAACCCAAAGAGACATTGAAGCCATGAAAATTGACCTTGATTTTGTGATTTTTGGATAAGATCTGTAGGTAAAAAGGTGAGGAAACTAGTTTTATCTCAATCGTTGAATTGAGTACAAGATAAATCTGAACCGTTCAAACTAAATGTGTCTTTAGCACTTTTTGAAAACTGTAAGAGTGGGACCCACAAATGCTTTGAGCGGTTTTAAAAAGTTAGAAGGGCTGAGAATTGTTCTTAACTGTAGAATGAACAAAAGAATGATCCTGAGCCATCGAATACAAATGTGAGAAAGACATTTTCAAAAAAAATTATGCTTTATTATATAGATATAATCAAACCTAATCCCTCAATCATCCTTTTATCACCAGGTTAAGTTTTGATATTTGCTTATCCTACTTTTACATTTTTTTAAAAATAAACATTTTCACATTTTAAATCGACATAATTTGAAACTTGAAATTAATCTTAATCGTTGTAATCTATTATTATGATATCTGATTTAATTGCTTGAACATATTCTTGTTAGGATTTTTTTTTAAAGGGTTTTATAATATCAAATTGAGATCACTCATAATTTCTTAATTTCTTTCATTTTGGGTTTCAATTTTGTGACTTGTATGCATTTTACTTCGTCATATTTAACTTTTTCCTTTGAATTTATCCTATTGGGTTTTTTTCTTTTAATTTCTCAATTTATTTCATTTTGGATTGTAATTTTATGATTTGTATTCATTTTACTTCATACTATTTAATATTTCCTTCGAATTTAACCTATTGAGTCTTTTTTTTTTGTTACTTTTTTTTTTTTTTTGGATTTTACGTTTTGATGTAAGCTCTGATGCATTGTTCATGAAATTGACATTAAACATATTTCTGCTTAATCTTAGAATTATTAATTTATATATTGTTAGCATTTTTTATGAGTTTTAGGAATCCTAATGAATTGTTAATAATAATAATAGTAGAAAAATTCGGGCCGCACCTTAATCCGTGGGCCATGAACTGCTCTTAACCTTGCCAACATTTTGGTGCTTATCTAATGAATCCAAATTATCTACTTCTTCCTTCCGTTTTATCATTATAGTTCACAGATAAAAATAAAAATAAAAGAGCAATAACTATTTCAAAAATAGAAAAATAATTGTTTTTTGGCTAGTATTATTTTAAAGCGAATTAAACAATCGTTTTAAATTAATTTATTATAAAAATAAGTCAACTTTAAACATCACATGTAACTTGAGTTTAGTTTGTATCCGACTAGATAAATCTAAATTTTTACAAAATAATCAAATTATTCGAACTATAAATATGTCATATGAATTGTTCACTAAGTGAGATTCACTATAAGAAACTTATTAAATACAGATACAGGACAGCAGATGTTAGTTATATTAGCTTTTCTAATCATGCACATGTTTAAATTATTTTTTTTTTTCTCATGAATCAGATATATATTTTTACTTATTAATTTTTCATCAATAAAATAACCACTATTTTATTAATTTTTAAAACCCAATACAAATGCTAGTGTGTGTTTGGATTTAGGATTTGTGGTAGAATACAAAACAGAGTTAAAAGATAGGAAAATAAATTTATTTATTTAGCATAACTAAAAAATAAGAAAAAACAAGTCAAGATTTTTTTTTTTTTTTTTTTTTGACAAGGAACTCTCCTAGACAGGGTTATTGTAGACCCACCCTAGGTTTCATATCCTGGAAAGACTAGCATTGGTATCCTATCACCGGTGACTTCTCACTTGATTTCCTGGGCGTCTAGGTGGAAATTGAACCTCTGACTTAAGTAGAGCACTCAAACCTTTGGTGCAAATCAAAATTTTTGATTATAAATATATAAAAATAATTTAATTTCATATTATTTCTTTTCCTTTTTCCTCTACAATTCTATTTCCAAACACGACTTAGAGAGCGTTTGGAGTTCCAAAAGTTAGAAAAAAAAAATGTAATTTGAATAACTTTTTGGTGTTTGGAGTGTAAACTACAAATCATTAAAAATAGAGATGAATATTTTTGTATAAACGAATTTCGACGAAAATTTTATTGACTTTTGTGTCAAAACTTTTTGAAAATTGTAGAAATTTTATTGGGATTTGTAAAAATACTATTGAATTTTATAGAAAGTTTATTAGAATTTCTAGAATTTTTTTGATATCTACGATATATATAAATTTATACAAATTTATAAAAATTCACATAGTTCAATTTAAAAAAAATTTGATAGATAATTATATAATTTTTTTTGGTGTTTTTCGGCATACAATCATAGTAACAAAATTCTTTGAGATTTTTAGTTTCTTCTGAAATATTAGTGAGATTTTGATAAAAATTTAAAAACCTAATTAAATCATGAGAAAATAAATATATCCCAATAACTTGTTAATAACCACGAATTTTATGATAAATTTGCAAATCTGAGGAGTCTATCCAATCTCCCATCACTTTAGACTTGTCTTATTGTACCTTGTATGTATTCTTAAAAACTCAAATTACCTAATAGTGGCACCATTTGGAATGCCATATTACTCCAACAACCTCCAAAATTTATTTACTTTTTGTCTCACTGTACATATTATGAATCCACATTTTATCTCACTTTTATCTCATTTTTTATCACTCCAAACACACCCATATATATACTAATAACTAAGTATATACTTAAAAAAAAAAAACTTGGCTACGGCGTTGGAATCGAAGCTGTACTTTGAAACTTTCAATATTGTTTATTAATAACAATAGTTTTTTATTTTTCACTTTTAATTATAAATAATTATATATATATATCTAATATTACAGGAGGGTCTTTTACTGTTTGATTGAAAATATATATATGTGTATCTATATACGAGTCCACAAGTCAATTCACCGGCATGCCCCATCACTCTATCCTTTACTATCACTCTACCCATTTCAAACACAAAAAATTTTAAATTTTAAATCTACACTCTACCTCTCTATCATTCACCAGATGTGTATATATATACAGGAGGGTCTTTTACTGTTTGATTGACAATATATATATATATATATATATACAAGCCCCATCACTATATCCTTTACCATCACTCTACCCATTTCAAACACAAAAAATTTTAAATTTTAAATCTACACTCTACCTCTCTGTCTATCACTTTACCCTCTACACTACCCATTTGAAACACAAAAAATTTAAATTTTAACCATGGTGATTGCCGACTGGAGTTAGGCCACCACCACAACCCACAGCAAGCGGACTGGAGTTAGGACGCCAGTATGTCTCTTTTTTTTTTTTTTTTTTGTTTGAGAATCCTCCCTCTTTGCTTCTGGTATGGTTGCTTCATCCAGTCCCCCTCTGCTACTGGTACAACCCAGAACTCTCTGGCGGCGGTGTCGTTGGCCTTCGTCGCCTCCTCGACGATGTCAAAGCGAATAGAGGCAGCTCTTCCCCACGGCTTTCACAATCCCTGCCGCCCTCACTTTTAATCTTCTCTCCCACCATCTCCCAAAGTCTTTTTTTGTACTTTTAATATACCCAAAAATATTAGAGAGAACAAAAAACAGCCCATTCACACAACCAAAACACAACCAGCATACAATGAAACAGAGAGAGAAAGAGCTTCTAATCGGACGGCCCAGCTCGAAGACGTATTAAACGCCAATAAAGGGCTGAACTTGAAATTCGGGTTTGATCCGCACAGTGCATGGACCCGTTCCACGTCATCAATCGTGAGGTACACCTTCTTGCTCTACGGACTCAAACTCGGGTGCATGATTGCTTTCTTCACCGAGGAGTGGGCCAATCCAAGCACGTGCCCAAAATCAACGGTCCAAGTCTCCACCACGTCCAGGTGGAACCTCCCGTTCTTCGACGCGAAAGCGTGCATCAGCACTCTGAGAACCCCATCGAACGGCTCTCTATCGCCGTGATCGCCCCCGTAAAATCCGATTTTAACGTCCGTCGTCCAGTACCCCGCCGCCTCCTCGAAGCTTACGGGAATCACCGAGATCAAAGAAGTTCTCGCAGCCAATACTCGCAATTCAAAAATTTAGGGCATAGTTTCGAACTCCCCAAACGGAAGAAGCCCTAAATTACCAAGTGGAAACCCTAGCCGGACGTGAACAAAATTCCCAAATTCCGGCGAATTGCAACGGTAAAATTTGATGACGTCTTTTTCATATTCCTCTCTCTATCTTACTTTCTCTCTCTTCGCTTTTTCAGACCCACCTTTCTTGCTATGCACGAATCGCTCACGAACCACGTTCTATGTTTTTTTATTTGACGTTATTACCCTTTCTTTGGCCGGATTCCTGGCCTTTAGAGCAAATGCATAAGTGGTATTTTAAGAGTCGGCCGCCTTCGAAATGGAATTGAACGTGGGGCGGGGGTTGGGAAGTGTACTTTTCATTGATGGAATTGCCGAGGTTTGGTAAACTAAGGGTGGAGGCTTCTGGAAGTCACAGTTGGAGGGCTAAGGGTGTAATTTTTGAGGGGAAAGTAGGGGTTTATGGGTAAATAGAGTAGGGTCGGAGAGAATAGAATATACACCACAATGAACTGCCATGGTGGGTGGGTTTGTTTAAAACATAGGAGTGAGGATGGGCTTCTCCTTAAGATAAGCATCTCTTCTTTTTTACCCCATGTGCTTGCTAACCCGTCTTTAATAATATGATAGACTATCCAAGTAGACTTTCGAGCCTAATGAGTTGAGATTCTTTAAATTCAATGTAATGATGAATCGTTTTGTAAGATATCGTTTTCAAATATAATGAGTTACTTTTAAAAAAAAAGATCTAAAAAACGATTAATAAACAGAAAGATCTAAAAAAAAAGAAAGAAAAATATAAATTTGATTAATAACTTAATTGAATAAAAACAATTTCACAAAAGATACTATTTATAAGGAAAACTAATTCTAAATCTAAACCTAATTAAAAAGATATACAATCTACGATAGTATCTTGTTTATCAATTTTGAGTTTCTTCCAAAAGATTGTATTCCTCTTACATATTGCTTTAGTTAAGTTCATGATATTTTAATTAATTTAAAAGATTTTAA
>QLOD02001150.1:0-10307 GCA_003260245.2 Sideroxylon spinosum | reverse complement strand
TATTTAATCTTAACCGGCCCGGTACGTACATGTTTGGTAGGAAATTCATGGTATTAGAAGTTCCCCTAGTATTCGTTAATTACTAATGAAGATTACTGGCCTTCGAGGTTAAGGCATTAATTTCATCCAGACCAAGTAAAATACGAAATCTTAGTGAATAGGAATACAATTTTGTTTTCATTTACCGCAATTTAGAATTGACTTCTCCTTACATCCCATACCATGCCCTCTCTTCCACGTCATATCTAGGAATTGGGTGTGTTAAACTGTTAGAAAAAATATTAAGGCTTTGCTTGAAGTGAAAAAAAAATTTGAAAAAACGGTAAAAAATACTGAAAAACTCTAAAAGTTATTTACTTTTCATCTTATTACACGAATTACAACTCACAATTTATCTTATTTTATCTTATTTTATCTCTTTAAATGCACTATAAATATTAAGGTGTCATTTGGTAGGATTGAGGAGAATTCGAATTTAAATTTCACACCATTTAATCAATATGATTTTGATCTGATCTTTTAATTTTAAAATACAATTTTCACCTTTAAAGAGGGGTAAATCAGTCATGAGAAAACATTAAATGATGAATTGAAAGAAAGAAAGAGAAAGTTTTAAATGATAAAGAGAAAAGCTAAACATAAATAAAAATAACAACTAAATATAAATTAAAAATAATAAATTTTAATTATGTTTTTTTATTACAAATATTTAATTTATATTAAAGATAAATAAAGATATATTAAATTTATTTAAACTAAGATTAACCGGAACAATTAAATAAAAATAAAAATAACAATTAAAAACAAATAAAGATATAGCAACCAAAGGTAAGTGATAACTAAAATTTTAAACTAATATATATAAATTAAAAGAATCTTTAAAAATAAAAATAAATTTCTTCAAAATAAATAAAAATAAAGAGAACAACGAAAAACAAATAAAAATATAACAACCAAAGATAAATAAATATTTAAAAGTTTAAATTAATATATATAAATTTAAATATATCTTTAAAATAAAAATAATTAAAAATTTACAATTTTTTATTTATATTTAATATAAATATAATTATTTTAAAAAATAAAAAAATTAAAATTTTACTATATCGTTATTTATATTTGATTATTATCTTTATTTATGTTTAGTTTTTCTTTTCCTTTTTTTTTCTTTTTCTTCCTTTTAATTCATCATTTATTATTTTTTCAATTGACTAGTTTATTCTTTTTTAAAGGTAAAAATTGTATTTAAAAATTGAAAAGTCAGATCAAACTCATATTAATTGAATGATGTGAGATTTAACTTCAAATTCTATAAATTTAAAAGCAACTTCAAACCCCCTCAATTTCATTTAGAATACCTAATTTGAGCTTATTTTTTTATTTTATGTTTTTGAAAATAAGAAGAACAGTTCAAAATATATTTGATTACTTGTGTTTTCAAAACTTATTTTAGAAAATAGAAAATGAGTTTACACGTGAAATGAAAAATAGTGACAAACTGTTTTGAGCGTTTTTAACTTACAATGAAAAAAATCTTAAAACACGAAAAATGTAAACTGTTGAATCAAATACATTTTTTTTTTTGTTTTTTCTTTGTTTTAAAAATTTTAGAACATAAAATATGTAAAATAGCAAAATGAAAAACATAAAGGTGAAAATTGTATTTAAAATTGAAAAGTCAGATCAAACTCATATTAATTGATTGATGTGAGATTTAATTTCAAATTCCTTAAATTTAAAAGGAAAATTGTTTCTCCCACCCCCCTGACAGCCGCACCCCCTCTGACACCCCACACCACTCCGGTCAAATTACCATTTTACCCATCCCCTTCCAAAATCACACATATATATATATAATTATTAATTAATCTATTTACTTTTTATTTCTATATTATCAATTAAATAATTCATTTATTTAATTATTTTTTAAAATCTATTTTTAATTAATTTATTTAATATTCTTTATATCTTTTACTTATAATATTTATCTTTTTTCTACTTTATTTAATATTTATCTTTATATTTAATGATGATTAGTTAATATGTCAAATTTATCTATTTATTATATTTATTTAATATTCTTTATATCTTTTATTTACTATATTTATATTTTTTAATTTATTTAATATTCTTTATATTTAATGATCATTGGTTTATGTACAAAATACTCATTAGTTTTTTTAGAAAAAAAATGTTTAAGAGAAAAAAGTTTAAAAGAACAATTATATAAAGAATATCAAATAAGTTTAAGAAAAAAAGTTTAAATAAAAGAGAGAATTGATTAACTAATAATGCATAAAATAAATAAGAATTAAAAAATTAATTAAAAATAAATTTAAATAAAGAACGAATGGTAGAATTGGACAGGCGAATTGGTAAACGGACAGATCTCCAATCCAAAATTCAAACAAACATAAGGAGTACAACAATTATGGTTATAGTGATTAATCAGGCACGCTTAGACACACCAATTATCCAGCTTTAACTTTATGTCAACTTTGTTCAGCTTTATGTCAACTTTATACAACTTTTACTTTATGTATTTTCTTGTAAATAGCTTTTGTAAAAGCTGTCCAGATGTCTGTCATGGTTGTAAAATATTATGTTTGAAGTCCGGAGTTTCAAGTCTGCCAGCTTTCGCCTTCGCTATAAAAGGGGACTTCACCTCCAGTTGTAAAGACAGAAGCTGCTGCTTGTTGTTTGTACTCAGCTTGTATTCCCCTCTCTCCTTGCTCTTTCCCTTTTAACCTCTCCTTTTGTCTTCTTCTCATTTTCTCTTCTTAGAACATAGTTCTCCTTTTAGCAGAACATTATGGATAACTACAACTTGGGTTCATTTTAAGATAGTTGGTCACTTGAGAATTATGTTCTAAGTGGGGAAAGCATCTCCAATAATAGTCGCGATTATACATTCGAATTTACTACAGAGCAGGTTAGTTATTATTGTATATTATACATATTCGTTATTTATTTTGAAATTAGAAAAATTATGTTAAGACTGGATAATGTTGTATTTATACATCTTTGTTATATTTTTTTATATAGATTTTTTAAAGTAGACAAGATATGATAAATTGGGCGAAAGGAATTGGTGTAGAAAATGATATTGTGATGGTTATTGAAAATTTTGCCAATTTAAAAGGTGGTAAGCTGCCAAAGTGCTATCTTATGTGTGAAAGAGGAGGAAAGTACAAACCATTACGGTATCTCGTTGACAGGCAATCCCTAACAAGAAATACTGGGACTAAAAAATGTGAATGCCTATTTGAGTTGATAGGTATACCAATACCTCCAGACGGTGAGATGTGGGGTTTAAGGGTTATTTGTGGTTTCCATAACCATCAAGTAGCAGAATATATTGATGGCCATGAGTACCCGTCTAGGTTAAAACCAATAGAGCAACAATTTGTGCTCGGCATGGCCAACAGCACCGCACCTCGTGAAATTTTAGTATTTTGAAAGAAAGAGACCCATAAAACACTACGGGAATCAAAAGCATTTACAATGCTATTTTGACAAACAAAGAAGCTAAACAGGGTGGTCTAACTACTATTTAGTATGTTTTGGAGCAATTAATTAAGAAAAAATACCTCCATGACTACCTTACAAATCCAGACACTAACAAAATCACAGATATTCTTTGGGTTCATCCTAAAAGCCTAGAACTATCTGTTGACTTTCCATCTTTGTTGATTATTGATGCCATATACAAGACCAATGAGTATCAGATACCACTATTGGAGGTTATGGGCATCACATCCATAATGCGAACTTACTCGCTTACGTTCGCATATCTTAGTAATAAGAGGGCAGAGCAACTGACATGGGTATTATCAACCTTAAGGAAGTGGATGGTTGAAAATGGGGCATCGTTGCCATTGGTTTTTCCCATGGCACGTCATATCCTTTGTATTTGGCACATAAACCAGTGCGTAATGAAAAAATGCAGCCCTATGCTGGGTCTGGAGTGGAAACGCTTTTATGCATTATGACACTCGCTCATTAATTCATCAACACAGTGGTCTTACCATCAGAAGTGGGAAGTCATGCTCGAGGAGTTTAAAAAATTCAAGGGTGTCCGAAATTACTTTTGGGGAGACATGATTACACCCTTATAGAGAGCACTTTGTTTCAGCATGGACTGGTACATGCATGCACCTTGAGAGTAATTCAAGTCAGAGGTATAGTCACTTTATAGTTTTACTATTTCAATTCTATTCATTATTGTACTACTTTTGAAAAAACTTTCCTATTAAAACACAATGCCTTTTTCGATTAAAGGGCGGAGTCTGCACATGCGAGGCTGAAATTATATTTGGGAGATACCATATCATCCCCACAAACATCTTTTGAAAAAATACACAAGATGTTGAGAATTTAGTTTGGGGATATTCAGAAGTCATTCGAGAAATCTCTCAACATTCCACGCCATACACATTTACATGAAGACATTTTTAATCAAGTAAGGTGCCAGATTTCATTAGAGGTGATGGAGTTGATTTATGCTGAGCAAAAATGCGTTGAGGAAGCATCTCGCCAACTAGCTGGCACGTGCATCTGTTTAATCAAAACAATATACAGATTGCCATGCAAGCACGATCTTGCATATTACCTTCACCTTTCCATTCCAATTCCAATACAAAGTATTGACGCTCATTGGAGGAGGTTGTCTATGCACGTAAATGAGTTCAGTAATGAGAGAGCACGATCCAAGAAGACATCTCATGTTGTTGAGATATTAGATGGAATGGACCATGTATGCGAGAACATATGATAGACAGGTTTCTCGATATGGCAGATCCATCTCAAAGCACAGTTCGAGCCCCTTCGTACAACACGGAACATAGAGATTGACCTAAAGGCAGAGATGAGCAAAGCAAACGTTGCATACCTTCTTATGGAGATGCATCCACTTCAGGATCTAGGGCCACTCAATTGACTGCAACGTCTCGAAGAAAAGGGAGAACCTATAATCACTCTCCAGTTCTACCCATCCATGATACCTACATTACGAGATTACATGTGGCTTCTCAGCGTTATATTTCCCACACTATTGACGTTCAAGCTGACAGTCATTGTGGATTCAGGGTAATAGCCGCGCTAATCGAGTATGATGAAGAAGATTGGGGTCAAGTGCAATACTACCTCATGGAAGAGATTCAACAGAATAAAGATCTATATGATCGGCCTTATCCAATAAACGGCTTTGCAAATAATCTATTATACTTACTGCATTGCTTCAAGCCGTCAGCACCAGAGATACATTAGATGGACTCTATGGCTTTGGGAATTGTCGTCGCATCAAGGATCAACCTTGTACTACATACATTTGGTGAGAATATTTGGAGTTGTTATACTCACTTGCTATTAAGGTCCCCTCCAGTTCCAGACCAAGAGCATTAAGAAATAGCTATTGCTCATGTTGGCAGACACTTTGTGCAAGTTTTCTTATACCCTCGTTAGCATGTACTACCTTTCCCAATGTGGTGATGGGAACATTCATCGTACGAAACTAAATGATGGGCCGCTCGTTATAGGATACGTAATCAGTTGTGGTACGAAGTAATGAGTATATCACCAAATGCGTCAGGAGGAGATTTTGGAGGCAACATAAATTAGAATTTGTATTTTTATATATTTTCGTGTATTTCTTTTTGTGTATTATTACATGTATTCTTCTCTGAACATGGCTAAAACAAGATTGGTTTAAAAGAATTTTCATCTTGAAAAGATATTTGTTCGTAAGTTATACATATAATTGTTTTAGTCACAAATGAAAAATTATTGCTAATATAAAAAAAACATTTTCTATTATACATAAGTAGTTTTAAATAAATTAATAAAGAATCAAAAAAATTAAATAAATAAAGAAACATAAAATAAATAACAGCAAATAAAAAAATATACAAGATTTGTTAAACAAATAAAAGAGAATAAATATATAAAGACTATTAAATAAGTAAAAGAGAAAAAAACTATAAATTCAAAGAAAAAATAAATGCGATAAAAAATAAAGAATTAAATTAAAAAGTAAAATAAAGAATACAACAATTAAATTAAAAAGTAAAATAAAGAAAAAATAAATGAGATAAAAAAATAAAAGAATTAAATTAAAAATTAATATAAAGAAATAAAACAATTAAATAAACAAGTAATTTATTTGAAGGAGTAAGGGTATTAACGTAATTTAGGAGGGTTGGTTTTTGTCCAGTGGTGGGCGGGTGTTAGGCGGTGGGAAGCAGGTCTTATTTAAAAGCAACGTCAAGCCCCCTCAATTTCATTTGATGTACCTAATTTGAGCTTATTTTTTTTATTTTACGTTTTTTAAAATAAGGAAAACAGTTCAAAACACATTCGGTTATTTGTATTTTTAAAACTTATTTTAGAAAATAGAAAATAAGTTTATACATGAAATGAAAAATAGTAAAAATCTATTTTGAGCGTTTTTAACTTAAAATGAAAAAAATCCCAAAACACAAAAAATATAAAATGTCAAATCAAATATGTTTTTTTGTTTTTCTTTGTTTTGAAAATTTTAAAACATAAAATATGTAAAATAGCAAAACAAAAAACAAAAACAAAAATAATAAAAAAATCAAATCAAATGTCACCTAAATGGTTGGTAGATTCAGATTGGATAATTTCTAATGACCAATTTAAATTTAAATGTTGGTTGGGAGGAATCTACCCAATTGAAAACTTTTTCAGGCCATATTTAAGAGTTACGTAGATTATCTTGAAAATTTTGGAAAATGGTTCACTTTTTGTAGCTAAATTTAGTTAGTGTATGACGATGTTTTAAAAATCGGACCGTTCATCGAACCGGAAAAGGAACCGGGTCATGGGTTAGTGGTTCAACCGTCAGTTCAATCGGAATCGAACCGGAGTTGAATCGTGACGTCATAAGTATATTTAAATATATAAATAAAATATGAAAATATGTTAGAATGATATAATGATTTTAAAAATTTATATTTTTTTACATATTCTTCTACTTTATTTTGTTTTACTAATAAAAGGTGTTAATAAAATGCATTCTAAAATAAAATAATTCAAAACTAATATATCACATAAACAAAACCAAGCAAAAATAAAGAGAAATAAGTATTAGTGATTTAGTGGGAGAATAGTATTTTGCCACAATATAGACTCAAGTTAAATTTTAGGCTAGTGCGTATTAATTGTTTCATTTTACTATTTAAAAATAAAACAATCGGTTTGTAAAAAACCGAACCGGTTCAATGGTTCACCGGTTCAACCGCCGGGTTACCGGTTTTTTATCGGTTCGAAGTCCAACTGGGTTTGAAGGGTCAACCGGACCGTTTTTTGGACCGGTCGATGATTCAACCGGTTGAACTGGCCGGTCTGATCTGGTTTTTAAAACATTGGTGCATGATTGATTGGCTTAATTAATAGGGGGCGCAGGCTGTGAAGTCGGCCGCCACTAGGCCAATCTAAGACATTATAATACCTAGAGAGAGAGAGAGAGCTTGCTATTTATATGGTAAATGACACATATTCAATTTGAGACTTAATGATAAGGATGGTCATCTCGGCCGATCCGTTTATACCCTACCCAATCCCCGCCCCAAATGGGTAGGGGATTCGGGGATTTTTCGGGGATCGAGTAGGGTATGGGGACAATTTTTAAAAATTTTCGGGGATCGGGTAGGGTACGGGTACGAGTCTGTCCCCTACCCGTTTCGTAAAAAGTCTCCAAATCTCCTAGATAACTTTTGTTAATGGTCTTAAAATTAAATTTGGAGACTAAAACTTAAATTGATGCTTGCTTAAATTTAGAATTTAAACTTAATACTTAGGCAATTAGCCTTATGAAATTTAAATTTTTTGAAATTTGGACTTAATACTTGAATATGTAATCTGAAATTTAGAATTTTTGTATTTTTTATTTTGCATTTCGGGTACCCAATTCCTCGAGGGGATCCCCGTTCCCCGTTTGGGGCGGGGATGGGGGATAAAAATAAATCCGTAATGAGGATCGGGTAGGGTATGGGGATTGATTTTAGTTCGGGGATTGGGTATGAGGATAGACATACCCGTCCCCTACCCCTCACATGCCCATCCCTACTCAATGATGGTACTAATAGACTAATTAAGAAATAAATAAGATAAATTAATAAAAAAAGATTCAATAAAAGACATTTTGACGAAATTAAATACACATTAAACTAATATATGGAGTGTATTTGTCGTAACGAAAAATAATGAAAAATAAAGTTTGAATTATTTTTTTACGTTTGATGCATAGCGTGCTAATCGCGTTTTTTTTTAGAAGAATAGTGGAAAACTGTCCGAACAAATTTTTTTTTTTTTTTACCGTTCAAATGGATTCAAAACAATTTTTAGGCTACAACATGTGACAGGTCAAAACAATATCGTTTCAACCCCTTTGCCTCTCTGTTGCAGTGGCCCCTCCGCCAGCAAGATTCCTAAGAACACTTTCTCGTCAATCAAATGAAATATCTAACGAAAGATGAGGAAGAACTCCCTCTATTGGCTACGAAGCTGCAACAAAAAAGTTCTCAGAAAATGAGTAGCAACACAAGGGAGACAGTACTTTCTCCAGCGACAAGTCACCACCAGAAACAAGCAATCGGCCCTTCTTTTATCCTCTCGACGTACTTAGAGTTATATTACTCCAACCTCCGCCCATTTCTGATAGTCCTTCCTCTTTAGTTTCTTCTTTCCCGATTAGAATATACATCAATCCAAATTTGTCCATCTCTTCTACAAAATGGCAAATTGATCACAAATTGGGATTTTTCTTGACTACAAGTTGAGGGGACATTTCACTAGTTGGTACCAATATGACTTTCACCTTGTTGAACATAAAGGTGTAGATGTTCATTTTGCCTTGGTGCACCATATATCGATCATACTACTAGGGCTTTCCCAGTAGAATGTGGCAAGTGTCCATTCATATTATGTAACACCAGAGCTTATCATTATAAGTAGTGCTAATAAATAAGGGAACTAAACAGTGTTGAGATGTTAAAAGTTCTTTACCTTTCTACAACCATTAACACTTGTAACGATTAGGGTAGTGTTCAATCTTCAACCCTTACTTCACGGTTTCTTCTTCAGAAACGAAGTTTTCATAGCTGCTAGAATCAACCATGAACTTACAGACCTTCCCTTCGATTGTACATGTGGACTAAAAGATGTTTTGTAGCTATCTTTCTCCATTAATTTATCAGGGAGTAAAGCATGATCGACAGGCCATAATAGGAGAGTCTCAGCTTCAACTACTGGCTCTTCCTCCATGGGTTCACCATTGTAAGCAGGATCATCAAGAGCTTGTCCTGCACAGATGTCTTCTTCGACATCATCCTCAATGAATAGTCCTTTGCAATCACTTTTTTTACAGTTTACCGTACGATGTCCAAGCTTTTGGCACTCAAAATAGCACAAGGTTTCAGTCGTTCTAGTTTACAGTGCGCTGGCTGGAGGTCCCGCCAATATAACAGGTTGAACAACAGTTCTAGATGGATCCGATAGAACATCTTTGTCTGAACTAAAAGAATTTTAAATCAGGTTGCTCAATGAAGAACTGGTAGCTCTTGTACTGAATTGTTTTATTTTTTTTAGTGCTTGTCCTCCCTGGTGTACCTTTGCTATTGAGACTAGATTAAACAGATTCAAGGTATCTAGATTCTTCTATCGTAATCCTCCAATTTATCGGGAGACTAATTGATCCTCACTTTCTGTCACATCATTTGTTGCCAGGTAAAATCTGTATTATAATCTTTAATTGATTGATTACCTATCGTAAATTCTATGTGTTCTAATACAACTATTTGGTGTCATTAGAGGGTAGAAAGGTAACCTAGTATGTCTCTTCAACTTTTTCCACGAATTTATTTTCTTCTTCCTTTGTCGGGAACGAGTTAACTTGGTTTGCTGTCGCCAAGCCGCTGCTCTACCTCTGAACATTGTGGCCACCAAAGGAACCCTCTTATCATTGAGGACCTCTTTGAAATCCAATGTCTCCTTTACAACAAAGTGCCACACTACAAGAAAATAGGGTATAGGCGAGGAAATTTTTTGCGAGGGAAATGATTTCCTCGCTAATGATTGGCTTTAGGCAAGGAAAACAATAGTTCCTCGCAAAAGTGTATTATAGGCGAGGAAACTCGGTTTCGTTGCTAATAGTGGGTATAGGCGAGGAAATATCTATTTCTCGCTAATAGATGGATGTATCCAATTGAAAGGTATTTAGGTACCTTAAAGGGTTATGTGACAAATAGAGCTCACCCTGAAGGTTCGATCGCTGAAGCATATATTGC
>QLOD02001126.1:0-10308 GCA_003260245.2 Sideroxylon spinosum | reverse complement strand
ATAATGTGGGGATGGGTTATATATATATATATATATAACCCATCCCCACATTATCTACTTCCTCACACATTCATATAAAAATCCAAGCCCACTACGATATTAAGGTTTTTAGTAGTAGACATGATGGTTCAATAATGATAATTTAGTTTCATGGATTGTTTCAAGTTTGGATTTATTTTGGTATAAAAAAACTAGCGATGGTCACAAGTTCACAAGAGGATAGTTATATATGGTTGTTGTAATGTGATTATTTTTTTATTTGGTGATGGATTAGATACACCATGATTGGAAGAGATTATGGATAAGATATGGAGGTGGATAACTGGAATTGATGGGCTAGATTAGATAAAGAATAAATGTTAAATAATGGAGGAAATAAATAAAGGGGGAAAAAAGGAGTTATAATTTAGTTAAAGGGAAGAAAATAAAACGAAAGGGGAGAAAAATAAAGAAAGGGATAGGGTGTTAACCTAGATGGTAATCTATAATGACAGCAAAAAGAAAACTAAGTGTTTTAGTAAGCGCAAAATGGTAAATTTACCATTTGCCATTAGAACCATTAAGGTACAAACTCTTAATAGGCGTTAAATGTAATCTCTCTACCTCAGGGAGGAGGTTGCATTATTAACAAACCACAAGGGTACTTTAAGTAATTTTCCCTAAAAACTAAGATAATGTGATCCATGGTGCTTCAATAAAAATCCACAGGTTCAACCTCCACAGGACAAAGGAATGGGCCAAATGGCGAAAGAGAGAACATGGCACTTCAACTATCTAGGCACAACAAATAAAGTATAAAACAGTAAATCACTCATAATAGTGACCCATGAATTCAAAAAGTTAAAAAATAAAAACAGAGAATGGTAGACTTGACTGCTTCCAGTTTCACTAAATTGTAGTTTAGAAAAGTGTCGATATGATTATACGATGATCTTATAAGTACCCAAAAAAGGGGCTTTTCAATTAGGCTTTTGCTTCAAATGTCAGCAGCACTAGTGTGATACAGCAGAAAGAATCCTGACCTGTCCTTAGCAAGCCCTTCTTGAAAAGGATCAGAAAGCCCAATCCCACCTACAACCAATTCTGGGAAATCATCACTCATATCAACAAAATGGAAACCAGCTGAGAAAAGATTACAAGAAAATTACCATCGATGCCAAGTGAATTATGCCTGCTGACATTAATTGCCATTTGCCCACGGTCTGTTGTAGCAGCCAGCCCTGCCTGCTCACCCAAGCCTTCCTGAATATCTGAAGCTGGCCCTTTCATCCTACCAACTTCATTTCTGAATCCTTGCTTTTTTCCATCCAAGTCTAATGAATCCCTTTCAACAGATGACTTAACAAGCATATTAGAATTTGGGTAAATTGCTTGAGGAGTCTCACCAGCACCAGGAAAAAATCGGTCTCCTTCACTTAATAATCCAGAATTGGATCTAACAGGCCGTTTGTCACTGCTTTGCAAAGAACTAACACTTTCGTCGGCTAAACCAACTTGTGGGGATCCACCTGAACCAGAGCCATAAGGTCCAAGGTTAAATGAGTTATTTATACCTGCTTCTTGATCTGATAAAAGGCTGAAGGATTGATTAGAAGAGCTTGTTCCAGGATAGCGAGCAGATGGTGCCCTTCTGTCATAGGATACTCCATTGCTCACATCTAACGAATCGGTTGACTGATGGCCTGGTTTTTGATGGAGCAATTCCATAAGCAAACGCTTTGAACTATCATTGTTTACTCCACCAGACATCCATAAACTTGGATCTCCAGGAACCATTTTTTCTGACTCCCTAATCTGCATCTCAGCATTAAGTTGCAACTGCCGTAGACGAGATTCCATCCGGTCTTTTGGTAGCGGACCATTTCCATCTGACCAGTGGCCCTCACTTGCATCAGAATGTGAAGCATGAAACTGGCTGGGAATTAAAGGGTGGTGAGAGTGGATACCAGAGGAGAATCCACCCACATGACTAGCAGAGTTCATATGTGCACTTGATTCCTGCATCTGCATGTCTAAACCTTGACCGCGAGCCAAGGCATTCACAACATCTAGGTTCATTCCTGGCGCCCCAACAGGCAAAGACAGAGAGCGCTCAAATGGTGATAAGCTGGGATCATAAAGGCCTCGCTGGAATTGATCTTGCAATGACAGATTCCGCTCAAGGTGACTCAGCTGATCCTCAGGGGAAGGTCTCTGTTGTTGCTGATAAAAATCTAATTGGCCAAACCCTGCAGTGTGAGCTCGGTGTGCACCAGCAGGAGGTCTGAGGTACTGATTCGTTTCATCAACAGGCCAGACAGAACCAATATGCCTCTCTTCTTCCATTTCCATCCGTTGCCGCAGCCCCACAGGTAGCTGCCTTCCATGCAACTGCTCTTGCTGTAGAATCTGATGCTCCAAAGGGTGCATCTGCCCATGCTTAGAACGTGATACAAGCTCCAATAGATCACTTTGATGCCCTTGATGTCGTGTTTGACCAAACTTGGCTTGAATGAGATGCTCAAGGGATGGCTCTGTATGCCTTGAAGGATGTTGGGAACGCTGTTGTAGTTCATGTAAAATTTGCTGCTTCAATAAAACCTGATCGACAGCATTGTTGGTTCTAAGAGCATCAATGCGAGACTGTCCACGTCCAGAATCTTGCATATGAGACTGCAGCAATTGTTCAAGCAGCAGCTGTTGTCGAGCTTGAGACTGCTGTTGCTCCTGCAATAGCATTTGTTGTTGATGAAACTGCTGCTGTTGCTGCAATTGATGATGTTGTTGGAGCTGAAGCTGCCGTTGCTGGTGCTGCTGCAGCTGTAGTGCCATAAGGTGTTCCAGATCTGGGCCTGTTTGGGTAGCCAGCTGTTGGTGATGAATAGAATTCCGACTTGGAACATGTTCCAGCACTGATTCACTCAGGTGGGGATGAGGAGATAAGATATTATGCTGCTGAAGCTGTTGCTGAAATTGTTGTGCCAAAAGCTTCTCTGATGCATCCAAGCGGTTAACATCCATGGCCTCTTGATACAAATTAGGGCCATGAACTGAATTTCTTCTATAAGTATCAGGCCATGTCTCCACAGCATGAGTTGAGTCAGCCGCAGCACCAAAAGAATTAACTCTTCCAGTGATAGGGTTAACAAGCTGATCCTGAGAACCACTGCTAGAGGGCATATGTGATGGCTGGTTATGCCTCACATAAGTGCCTTCAAGCTCAGACCACAACAACCCAAAAGGATGCAACTTATTGTTAGTCTGATTACGCAAACCAGGTTCCGTAAATTCATTTGGAAAAGAAGGGTTGCCCATGGGATTTGCAATAGGATCATTTATGCCGGTAGAATTTTTCCTCATAGGATTACCGCTGCTTCCAGGTCTCCCCGGAAATACAATTTCTGGACAAGCACACGTGGATAAACATAAGGACCAAATACAAGCCTCATCAAACAGGTAAAAAGAATAAAGACCACAAAGAAGAAAAATAACTAACCTTCATCTTGAGCAACAAAATCATGCAAGTTTTGAATCTCGGAATATGGGACTTGTAAAGGACCTTCATGCTCAGAAATTCTTGATTGAGCATGCTGCATTCCGTCAAACCCAGACATTTGCCAATGGTGATCATTTGCTACAGGCAAACGAGCAATTTCAGGAACAGAGCCAGAAGCGGGTAAACTAGATCCCAGTTTCTCTTCCAGACCCCCAGGCTCCTCTACCATAGAATTTATATCAGTATTACAGGCATGCCCATCTATAGCTTTCAGATGCGGCATGACCTCACCCAACTCTTGGAAAGGTGATCCCTCCGGAGCATCTGCCAGGCGGACCGGCAGATCAGTCCCAAAAAACCCTTGCACAAACCACGAAATAATATCAACGCCAAGAAATGGTCCCTGGATCTCTCCTTGAGGATCCAGGTAGAACAAACTCAACTCCTCTGGCAGGATACCCCCTTCTAACTGAGATTCATTGTGGTTGCCCTGAAAATGAAGCAAATTGCCACTCCAACTCTGCTCAGAAGACGGAGAAACAAACAAAGAAGTTGGATCATCTGGAAGCTTGGTACTGATATCAAAAGCAGCAGCAGATGAGATTTCATCAAGACAAGGTTGTTCAGTTAAGGCTGAATCTGCAACTTTGAGCTGAGAAGCATTAATGTCTGCACCACCAATGTCTTGCCCACTGCAGAAAATATTACTAGAAATTCGCATCAATTCATCTGCATTCATCCCAGGAACTTTACCTTCTCCTTTGTGATTATCACCTCCATCTGAAACAACCAAAAGTAGTCTCAGAAGATGCCAAAAAATTAATGTGTGAATATATATATTCATAATAAGGGTTTAATATGATCTGTTACTAACCATTTAACCAATTTATTTTAGGGCCCTCATTGTTCAAGTTGCTATAAACATTAGCCTGACGTGTATTATCATTCAGTGCTCCTTCAAGTGCATCAACAACCTTGTCAGATGTAGTTGAGGGAAGGACACCCTGTTTCCCATTCATGGGTTCCAACTCCCCAACATCTGGCAAGAAACATTTTTCATAAGGGTCCAAGACAGCAAGGAATAAAAGCTTGTACAAAAAAATAAATCATATGTTACATTGCAATAAAATAAGTGAACACCCTTTCTAAATTGACCACCTGTGATGTTATCAGTTGATCTTCCCTTCATAAACGAATTGTGCACCCCACTACTGGTGATTTTGCCCCTCCATAAATCAACGAGGATAGCCTAAAACATTGCAGAAGAAAATTTAGCCATTCCGCAGAAAACACAAACATAAAAGCTCTGGGGTGCCAATTAAAAGAGCTTACCTCCTCTACTGCATCTGGAGTGACAAAAGCTAATGGTTCAAGTACAGTAACTTGGGTAATAGGAGGTACTTCCTCAATCTCATCAGGCATCACAGCAAAAGAGGAATCCAATTTTCGCCTGCGATAAATGTCAAGAAGCTTCCCCCTAGGATAGCAAAATGTATCAGTTGAGGAGCAAAGTTTTCCAGGGACACTTTCAGTCCTGTCAAATTGAGCACCACCAAGGGAACCTACAGATGGAGGTCTTACAACTGCTACACTAGATCTTCCCCGTCCTAAAGCAAACCCCACATTAGAACCCTCTGTCTTTCCTCTGTCAATTCCAAACCCAGGTGCAGCACGGTAAGAACCTGGCCCACTAGAATTTCCCTCCATCCTATGGCGTGGCCTCCACTTGTCACGAGAATCTAAGTCACGCTCGGCAACAGTACGAGGATTGTTACCTACAAACGATTGGCCATCAATGTGAGCCTCTTCCTTGTCTGTGTCTGTTTTTTTTTCAATCCGAGATTCCTTATCTTTGTCTTCAGGACCCCACCTAGATGACCACTTGCTATCACGTCGAGTATCATGCCCAGAACTGCGATTGTTAACATCATGCCACCTATCAGTAGGCAAAACCCTATTATCAGTGTTTTCTCTAGTTGAAGTGTTGTCAACACGACGATCCGTCTTCCGGCGATCTCTTCTACCAAGCAAACCAGTTTCCCTTTCTTCTTCACGCCAGCGGCGGCCACTCTCAGTCTCAGTTGGAATTCTTCTCCAATCTCTTTTGTCCTCGGGAACATCCGGACGCACGCCCTCCTTCTGATTGGGATCAGCAGGATTTCCAAGAGAAAGTGAACTTGGTGTTCGCATTTCCTGTCATACACAATATCATAAAAAATAGCAAAAAATGAGGCCTGATCATGAATACTGCAATTATTAAATAAGTCTAGAAAGACTAGAGGTGCAAGCTTCCTTGAGTATGAGAAATGAAATTATTACAGTGACAACAGGTAAAAAGAACAATGCAAGTAAAATCAGAAGCATATAAAATTACCTAGAAAACAGACCACATACCCCCACCCCCAAAAAAAAATTATCATAATGATGATGACGACACAAAATGATCATAAAAACAAATTTGAAAATAAACTAAGACATCTTAAGAGAAAGGCATGCTGTCACTTTTGTTCCTAAAATAAAATAGATCACTAGGGTTACAAATTGGATTGGGACGCAAATCCATAATGCTTTAGCTGCTGAAACCAGCAAAACGAAGACAGAAAAAAATCCAACAGACATGTTGCATATGTAGAGAGACTATCACAAATGGAGACACAGGCAGATACACATAACAGAGAGAGTCAACACAGGCCTCATGAATTCAACAAGTCTCTGTTTTCAAGAAAATCAATGCTCACAAAATTAGCATTTTCTACAGGCAAAATAATAAAAGGAAGCATCAAAATGCTATATTAAAAATAGAGCTACAATCACCTAATGGTAGAGAGCTCACCATCTTACTCTCACTTGGTTTAGCATAAAGCCACTGGGGGGACAAAGGAATGCTGCTTTCTGATGCTGCTTGATCTGAAGTAACTGCCAATGAACACGTACAATTTCATAAGTGCAGGGTCATGCAAGACAAATTGACGGCGAGGAAAAAGATAAGAGCAAATAGCTCAATCAATAGAGAAAGAGAGTCGCAAAACTAAAGACAACCTTTTGAATCATCAAGTAGCCCTATCACTCCCTTCTCATCATCATTTCCTCCTGAAACTTCCACTGTAGTGGCATCACCTCCAACAAGGATAAGTGTTAATTATCTCCTTTGAAGAAATTCCATCAAAATTACATTTAGAAAAACATGAATCTAGCATTATGATTCATGAAAGCAAACCAAACCAACCAAAAGGCAGAGATAATAGTAGGTGGATGTGATATGCTAAAATGCACAATGAAAAATAGTCCCATGAGGCAGCAAGAACCAATTGATGACAAGCTGTAGGTATACTTTAGGAGTAGTGGATGGATTGTCCGCATAAATATGGCAAAGACATGAGATTAATCAGTTAAAGAACCTCAATACTTCCAGTTAAACACCATATCTACTTGAAAATACCCCCCCCAATACACAAAACAAGAAATTTC
This sequence comes from Sideroxylon spinosum, assembly GCA_003260245.2. Taxonomy (NCBI): domain Eukaryota; kingdom Viridiplantae; phylum Streptophyta; class Magnoliopsida; order Ericales; family Sapotaceae; genus Sideroxylon; species Sideroxylon spinosum. The sequence continues at coordinate 3,365 of QLOD02001126.1, read as the reverse complement.
ACAGGGCGTAATTTAGAAGAAGATCCTTGAGACCAATTTCCTGAATAATTTAAATTTTTAAGAAAAAAAATGAAAAAGGACAATTGAATTTCAGGTTGCTCTCTCTCTCTCTCTCTCTCACTCTCTCATATGAGTGAATTGAAGATGAAGAACAGGACAAACACTCTGTTAAAGGTGTACCTCATGCAATTCTGAACTAACAGAAAAGAAAAAAGTTAACAAATTCGCCATCTTGGCAAACCACACCAAAATCATGAATTTTAGAATTCATCCAGGTGATAGCAACAATGATTCTCTCTTATCAAGCAAAGTGAAATAAAACAAAAATCAACATTGAGAGCACAAATTCAGGAACACGTTTTACTGACAAAATAAACCAGGCATTGTCAGCATAGTCAGCTCAAATAATCACAAGCAGCACCGATTTGCTCACACAACACATTAACACAAAACAAGCAAATCCTCTGTCCTAATCCACAAAATCAAGAGATGAATAATTGCCAGTAAAAGTTACTCTACTGGATTGCTGAGAAAACATACAAAATAACATAAAAAAATAATATTCCAAACAAAAGAAAATTTTATATCCTTATCGAACAGTTTCCCAGCAATGAAACAACACAGAAATTACGTAATTAGGTTTCACAGCCAAATCAAATCCGTGCAAGAGTAATTATTAACAAAAATGTGAAGGCCACCGCCACAAAGCAACTGATCCGAGACACCAACACGAGACGATTCAGAAAACGCTTCGAAGCCCTAAAATTCAAGCTTACAGATGATGTGTCAGCAAAAATTCAAATACATCCAGATCAATAGTCCTCAACAGAGCATCAACCACATAACGATCAAATCCATCGGAGGAAAAAAAAAATAATGAAAATTATTGAGGGGAAATGGGAGACAGAAGAGTGAACGAGCACCTTTGGCGGTCCACGACTGATCGGACGATTTGGATGAGAGGAGATCATCGGGAAGATCGAGCTTTCTTTCAGCCATCGGATGTTCGATAAGTCACGGAGTTCAGTGAGAAGATCGAGAGCAAGTTGCGGTACTGAGAAGAGGTCGATGAAATGGAGAGAGAGAGAGAGGGGATAGGAGAGCTAGAGAAAGAGGGGGAGAGAGAGAAAGAGAGAGAGAGAGAGAGAGACCAATACGCAGAGCTTGTTGAGATGAGGGAATGGGATTCGAAATTCTACAGATTCTTAGGGTTTCGAAAGCTTCATAGGACACTTGCAGAGAGCGAGAGAGGAGAATAGGGTGAGGGTTTGGGTGGTCAGAACAGCCAAATCAACTACTTTAAAATAATAAATAAATACACCTAATATGAGTCCTGAAAAATATATTTACCAAAAAGCCACCTATGAAAATTCTTTTTATCGAAAATGGTTACCATGTTAAAATTTGCTCGATTGTCACTGATTTAACATCGTCTCTATTTTTGTTTTTTGTTTTTTTTTTGTTATGTGTTTTATGTATGAAAAATTTTAAAACAAAAAGAAATAGAAAACAAATTTGATTTAACAATTTTTTTTTGTATTTTTGAGATTTTTCTTATTTTGAATAAAAACGTTTAAAATGATTTCTTGTTATTTTATATTTTTGGTTTCTTGTTATTTTATATTTTTGGTGATTTTGGAGTGATAAAAAATGAGATAAAATGTTAAGTTCGTAATACGTATAGTAAGATAAAAAGTAATTAAGTTTTGGAGATTATTAGAGGTTGCTGGAGGATTTTGGAACACCAAAAGGTACCTTTATGTGTAAATTAATTTTTATATTCTAAAATAGATTTTAAAAATACAAATAAATAAATGCGTTTTAAACTTTTTTTTAAATTATAAAATAAAAATAAACTCAAAATATGTATATCAAATAACACTTTAATAGTTATAAAAATTATGATCCATGCAAGATTTGTAAAACTTAAAAGTAGTGTTGTGTAATTAAAAGTATTAATTAAAAAATAAATAAAATAATTTGTTGTGTTTTCATCAATCAATTTAAAGTAAAATATTTTATTAAAATATTTTTTAAATTGCTACACTATTTTAATATTTTTTAAATAAAAAATTTAATAAATAAATATTTTTCACCTTTAATAACTTAGATGGTCTCATTTGGTATGAGTTAAAAATTATATTCGAGTAACTAAGATATTTTAATTCTATAGTAATAGTAAAAATTGAAACTTTTTACTTCCATAAAATTTCAATTTTTTTTTCTTTCACTAACTCACAAGTTAACATTTAATATTTCAAGTGAGAGAGACCATTAATCCATTTAAATTTGTATAAATTATATCAAATATAATTACAATGAGTAAAATATTGTATGATATTATTTATTACCTATTTTAATCCATACCAAACGAACTTTTACCTTTAGCTTAGGATTTTTGTTGTTATTTTTTAATTTTTTTATTTTTCCTTCACTTGGTTACTTTTAAACGGGAGCTAAACATCAACATCTAGAATAGATAAAATGAAATGAACAAATTCACTTCTACAAATATATATCGTATATTTAAATTATAAACTAAGTCCTAAGATTTTAATGTTTCACTATTTATTACCCATTTTAACACATACTGATGATGCTAAAATTTCATAATCCTCAATTCGGGCCTTCAAGAACTCGATCTATCGGTAATTATGAAAATCTGTCCGCCATGAACACCGGTGTGGTGCCCGTCAAAGAATCTCCGATACTTAAGTTAACACAGATGGCAGGGTTTTGGTATAGAGAGAGAGAGAGAATTATCTCATACTTGTTAGGGTGATTTTATCCCCTATTTATAAGAAATTTTTGTAGAGTTGTAGTTGGAGTCAAATTGAAAGTATTCTCTGGTTTAATATGATTTTCCTTATTTGGATAAGGAAAATATTATATTGATATATATCTTTTATGGAGTTTAATGTGATCTCATAAATCTTGCCCCCAGTCCTAATATTTACCCCAATTATATGTATAAATATTTCTCTAATTAAAAAAAATTTCAGGGTACCAAAAATCACACTCATCAGATGCCCCCAATTCCCCTGGTTTCCTGAGCAGAATGAGGGGAATCTAAGGGTTAGTTGCCCCATGGGCCGTGTATATTTTATATTATATTTTATTTTTCTTTATGTTGAGTGCGCAAAAGTTAATTTCCTTGTGCAATTTCTTTCATTGAGCAAAATACTTTTCGGTTTTGGCCTCGTGGGTTCTTTTTGTCCCGTTTGGTCCCGTAGACCTAGTAGAAAATTAGCCCTTAGGCTTAGCCCATAAGCTTCTCTTCGCGCTGCTCGGTCCTATAAACCGAGCAGGAGCTTAGCCCGTAAGCTTCTGTTTGCTACTTTCTTGTTCTGTTGGATATTGATAAT
>QLOD02001117.1:0-10309 GCA_003260245.2 Sideroxylon spinosum | reverse complement strand
AGATGAAGACCCAAAAACTTGTATTGATGTTCAAGAACTTGAATCCATAATATGAAGCATAAAAACTATCTAAACTATTCTATGTAAAAAAAAAAATCTGAAATAATACAGAGAAAACATCCCGTAAACGGCTGGGATGAACCTCTTAAACCTCCCTCAAACGGCTGTGCGTTGGGTATTTATAACCCACGCACAAAACCCCAATATAAGAAAAATAACGGATTCTCGGGTGTCGCAGGTGTCCAGACGGCAGTAGCTCCCAGCACCAACTCTTTTGTCTTCCGTGGTTCTAAGGGTGTCCGACACCCTTGCTAGTGTTTCCAAATTGTTCTACGATTTTGACCTTGAAGACGAAAGTTTTAGGTTTTAGCTAAAACACAAAAGTTGTAGCTCTTTGAGTCTTCTTTCTAACCCAAAAAGAATCTCATCAATCAAAGGTCTGAGGAAGGAATTATTATCAAAACACTAATAGGGTGTCGAGTTAGAACTTCAACCATCTTGAACTTCAAACCTTTTCCTTCTCCTTGGTAGCCATGGTAACTGATCTTATGCCTTGGGATGGCTCTTTGAAAGTTGAGAAAGTCTTGGTAATCCTTGGACATGTTGGCATTTTTGTCTTGAAGTAATTTTCTCTATGCACGCCAAGTGGTCGTTGAAATACCCAATGACCCCTAAGTTCTTTTCTTGCACTTTCTTTGTTTTGGCTTGCCTTGGCTCCTCCTTATATGTACTCTTGGTATATTTTAGGCCCAAAACACCAAATTATATTACCTGAAACACACAAGCACCAAGAATGCATAAAAATGAGATAATCAAGCTAACACATAGCTATTACAAGCGTAAATGCACTATTAGCATCCTCAATGGATATAGAATTATACAACATTGCATGCCAATCAGATGTAAACAGCATAGCGGAAGACTACTTGGAGACCTGGGGTCGTTGTTATGCCCATGCAACCGTTAAAAATCCTACATCAGTCATAATGTTTGCTACGTCACTCTGTTTTTATATTATAATATGTTTCTGGAAAGCTTGTAATGTGACAAAGGCCCTGAAAAATTATTACGTCAATGGGTAATGTAAATAGCATACCGGAAGACTATTTGAAGACCTAAGTCATCGATATGCCCACGCGATTCGTTAAATTTAAAATCAGCCCTAACTTTTGTTACAAAACTCCGTTTTCTTATTATAATATGTTTCCAGAAAGCTTGTAATGAGACAAGGCCCTGGAAAATTATTACATCATTGGTTGATATGGATAGCATAGCAGAGACAACTTGGAGACCTAGGGTCGTCGTTACACCCGAGCGGTCGTTAACTCTTAAATCGGCCATAACTTTTGCTACGTAACTCTGTTTTTTTATTATAATATGCTACTGGAAAGCTTGTAATGAGATGAAGGCTCTGGAAAATTATTACATCATGGAGAGATCTAACAGCATAGCGGAAGACTACTTGGAGACTTGGGGTCGTCGTTATACCCGAGTAGTCGTAAAAATTTTAAATCGCCCATAACTTTTGCTACGTAACTCTATTTTCTTAAAATAATATTTTTCTGGAAAGCTTGTAATGAGACAAAGGCCTTGGAAAATCATTACATCATTGGTTGATACGGATAGCATAGCAGAAGATAACTTGGAGACCTAGGGTCGTCGTTACACCTGTGCGGTCGTTAAATCTTAAATCGGCCATAACTTTTGCTACGTAACTCCGTTTTTTTATTATAATATGCTTCTGGAAAGCTTGTAATGAGATGAAGGCTCTGGAAAATTATTACATCATGGTGAGATCTAACAGCATAGCAGAAGACTACTTGGAGACTTGGGGTCGTCATTATACCCGAGTAGTCGTAAAAATTTTAAATCACCCATAACGTTTGCTACGTAACTCTGTTTTCTTAAAATAATATTTTTCTGGAAAGCTTATAATGAGACAAAGGCCCTGGAAAATCATTACATCATTGGTTGATACGGATTGCATCGTGGAAGACAATTTGGAGACCTAGGGTCATCGTTATGTCCGCGCGGTCGTTAAATCTTAAATCGGCCATATTGCTTGCTACGTAACTTCTTTTATTATTATAATATATTTTTGGAAAACTTGTAATTAGACAAAAGCCCTGGAAAATTATTACGATGTTGGGTGATGTAAATAGGATAGCAGAAGACTACTTGGAGACCAAGCGTCTCGTTACGCCCGCGCGGCTGTTAAATCTTAAATCGGCCATAACTTTTGCTAGGTAACTCTATTTTCTTATTATGATAGATTTCTGAAAAGCTTGTAATGTGAGGAAGACTGTGGGAAATTGTCACGTCATTGGGTGAAGCAGGTAGCATTGCGGAAGATGACTTGGAGGCCTAGGGTTGTTGTTTTGCCTGTGCAGTCGTTAAAAATCTTAAATTGGCCATACCTTTTGCTACGTAACTCTGTTTTCTTATTATAAAATGTTTCAAGAAAGCTTTTACTGAGATGAAGGCCCTGGGAAATTGTTACATCTTTGGGTGATGTCAATAGCATAGCGGAGGACTACTTTGAGACCGAGGATCGTCGTTATGCTCTCGTGATCGGTAAATCTTAAATTGGCCATAACTTTTGATACATAACTCCGTCCTCTTATTATAATATGTTTCTGGAAAGCTTGTAATGAGACGAAGGCCCTAGAAAGTTAGTACATCATTGGCTGACGTAGATACCATAGCGGAAGACATCTTGGAGACCTAGGGTCATCGTTATTCCCGTGCGGTCGTTAAATCTTAAATCATCCATAACTTTTGATACGTAACTTCGTTTTATTATTATATTATGTTTTCGGAAAGCTTGTAATGAGATGAAGGCCTTGAGAATTATTTCATCATTGGGTGATGTAAATAACATATCGGAAGATTACCTGGAGAGCTGGGGTTGTTGGTACGCCTGCGGGGCCACGAAAATCTTAAATCGGCAGAACTTTTGTTACGTAACTCCGTTTTCTTATTATAATATGTTTCTGGAAACCTTGTAATGAGACGAAGGCCTTGGGAGATTGTTACATCATTGCGTGATGTCGATAGCATAGCGGAAGACTACTTTCAGACCTAGGGTCGTTGTTATGCCTGCGTGGTTGGTAAATTCTAAATAGGTCATAACTTTTGCTACGTAACTCCATTTTCTAATTATAATATGTTTCTGGAACGCTTGTAATGAGACGAAAGCCTAGGAAAGTACTTACATCATTGGGTGATGTAGATAGCATAGCGCCAGACAACTTGGAGACCAAGGGTCGTCGTAATGCCTGCGTGTTCCTTAAATCTTAAATCGGCCTTAAGTTTTGCTACGTAAATTTGTTTACTTTTTATAATATGTTTCTGGAATACTTGTAATGACACTAAGGCTCTGGAAAATTATTACATCAAGGTGTGATGTAAACAGCTTAGCGGAAGACTACTTAGAGACCTGGGGTCGTTGTATGCCCGTGCGGTCGTTAAATCATAAATCGGTCATAACTTCTGCTACGTAACTTCATTTTCTTTATATAATATTTCTCTGGGAAGCTTGTAATAAGACAAATGCCCTGGAAAATTATTACATCATTGGTCGATACAGATAGCATAGCGGAAGTTAACTTGGAGACCTATGGTCGTTGTTATGCCCGTACGGTCGCTAGATCTTAAATTGTCCAGAACTTTTGCTACATAACTCTATTTTCTTATTATAATATGTTTCTAGAAGGCTTCTAATGAGATGAAGGCCCAGGAAAATTATTATGTCATTGGGTGATGTAAATAGCCTGGCAGAAGACTACTTGGAGACCTATGATTATCGCTATGCCCACGCGGTCGTTAAATTTTCAATCGGCCATAAATTTTGCTACGTAACTCCATTTTCTCATTTTAATATGTTTGTGGAAAGCTTGTAATGAGACGAAGGCCCTGGGAAATTGTTACATCATTGGATGTTGTAGATAGCATAGCGGAAGACTACTTGGAGACCTAGGCTCGTCGTTATGCCCGCACGGTTGGTAAATCTTAAATCGGCCATACCTTTTGAAGCAAAATTGTGTTTTCTTGTTATAATATATTTCTAGAAATCTTATAGTGAGGCGAAGGCCATGGCAAATTATTACATCATTCAGTAGAGTAGATAGCATAGCAGAAAACTCCTTGGAGACCTAGGGTTATCGTCATGCCCGCGCGATCGGTGAACCATAAATCGGCCATAACTTTTGATACGTAACTTCGTTTTCTTATTATAATTTGTTTCTGGAAAGCTTGTAATGAGGTGAATGCCTAGGAAATTTATTACATTGTTGGGTGATGTAGATAGCATAGCGGAAGATAACTTGGAGACCTAAGGTCATCGTTATGCCTGCGTGTTCGTTAAATCATACACCAGCCGTAACTTTTGCTACGTAACTCCATTTTCTTTTTATAATATGTTTCAGGGAAGCTTATAATACGATGAAGTTATATCACTGGGTGATGTAGATAACATAGCGGAAGACTACTTGGAGACCAAGGGTCGTCGTTATGCTCGCGCGATCGGTAAATCTCAAATCGGCCATAACTTTTGACGCATAACTCTGTTTTCTTATTATAATATATTTCAAAAAATCTTGTAATGAGATGAAGGCCCTGGATAATTATTATGTCATTGCGTGATGTAGATAGCATAGTGGAAGACTCCTTGGAGACCATAGGTTATCGTTATCCCCGCGTGATCGAAAAATTATAAATCGGCCATAGCTTTTGATACATAACTTCCTTTTCATACTACAATATGTTTCTGGAAAACATGTAATAAGACGAAGGCCTACGAAAATTATTACATTGTTGGGTGATGTAGACAGCATAGCAGAAGACCACTAGGGGACCTAAGGTCATCCTTATGCCCATGCGTAATGAGATGAAGGCCCTGGGAAATTGTAACATAATTGGTGATGTAGATAGCATAGAGGAAGACTACCTGGAGACCTAGGGTCGTCATTTTGCCTGCGCGTTCGTTAAATCTTAAATCGGCCATAACTTTTGTAATGTAACTCCGTTTTCTTCGTATAATATGTTTCTGGAATGTTTGTAATGAGAAGAAGGCTCTGAAAAATTATTACATCATGGTGTGGTATAAACAGCATAGCGGGAGACTATTTGGACAACTGGGATTGTTATCATGCCTGTGCAGTCGTTAAAATCCTGAATCGGCCATAACTTTTGCTACGTAATTTCATTTTCTTTTTGACAAATGCCTTGAAAAATTATTACATCATTGGTTGATACAGATAGCATAGCAGAAGATAACTTGGAGACCTAGGGTTGTCGTAATGCCCGCGCGGTCGCTAAATCTTAAGTCGTCCAAAACTTTTGCTACGTAACTCCGTTTTCTTATTGTAATATTATTCTGGAAAGCTTGTAATGAGATGAAGGTCCTGGAAAATTGTTACACCGTTGGGTGATGTAAATAGCATAGCAGTAGACTACTTGGAGACCTAGGGTTATCGTCATGCCCGCACGGTCGTTAAATTTGAAATCGGCCATAAATTTTGCCATGTAACTCCGTTTTTTATTATCATATGTTTCCGGAAGGCTTGTAATGAGATGAAGGCCCTGGGAAATTGTTACGTCATTGGGTGATGTAAATAGCATATCGGAAGACTTCTTGCAGACCTAGGCTCGTTGTTGTGCCCGCACGGTTGGTAAATCTTAAATCGGCCATAACTTTTGATGCATAACTCCATTTTTTTATTACAATATGTTTCCAGAAATGTTGTGGTGAGATGGAGGCCATGGCAAATTACTACATCATTCAGTGAAGTAGATAGCATAGCGGAAAACTCCTCAGAGACCTAGGATTGTCGTTATGCCCGCGCGATCGGTGAACCATAAATTGGCCATAACTTTTGATGTGTAACTCCGTTTTCTTATTATAATATGTTTCTGGAAATCTTATAATGAGATGAAGGCCTAGGAAAATTATTACATTGTTCGGTGCTATAGATAGCATAACGGGAGACCTAGGGTCATCGTTATGGCCGCGTGTTCGTTAAATGTAACACCGGCCGTAACTTTTGCTACGTAACTCCATTTTCTTTTTATAATATCTTTTAGGAAAGCTTATAATGAGATGAAGGTATATCATTGGGTGATGTAGATAGCATAGCGGAAGACTACTTGGAGACCTAGGGTCATCATTATGCTCGCGCGGTAAATAAATCTTAAATCAGCCATAACTTTTGCTACATAACTCCGTTTTCTTATTATCATATGTTTCTGCAAAGCTTGTTATAAGAAGAAGGCTCTGAAAATTATTACATCATGGGGTGATGTGAACAGGATAGCAGAAGACTACTTGGATACCTAGGGTCGTCGTTATGCTCGTGCGGTCGTTAAAATCTTAAATCGGCCTTAACTTTTACAGGTAACTCCATTTTTTTATTACAATATGTCTCTGGTAAGATGAAGGCCCTTGAAAATTATTACATCATTGGGTTATGCAGATGCATAGCGTACGGCGACTTGGACCCATGGGCATTGTTATGCCCGCCAGGTCATTAAATTTTAAATCGGACATAACGTTTGCTACGTAACATTGTTTTCTTAATATAATATGTTTCTGGAAAGCTTGTAACAAGATGAAGGACTTGGAAAATTTTTACATCTTTGGGTGATGGATATAGCATAGCAGAAGACTCCTTGGAGACTTGGGGTCATCGTTATGCCCCTGCAGTCATAAAATCATAAATCGGCAATAACTTTTGCTACATAACTCCGCTTTCGTATTATAATATGTTTTCGGAAAGCTTGTAATGAGAAGATGGCTCTGGGAAATTTTTACATCATTGGGTGATGTTAATAGCATAGCGAAAGACTCCTTGGAGACCAACGGTTGTCGTTATGCCCGCGCAGTCGTTAAATCTTAAATTGGTCGTAACGTTTGGTACGTAACTCCGTCTTCTTATTATAATATTTTTTTGGAGAGTTTGTGATGAGACAAAGGCCCTGGGAAATTATTACCTCATTGGGTGATGTAGATAGTATAACTGAAGATAACTTGGAGACCTAGGGTCACCGATATGCCCGTGTGGTCGGTAAATCTTAAATCGGCCATAACTTTTGATATGTAACTACGTTTTCTTATGATAACTTCTTTCTGCAAAGCTTGTAATGAGACGAAGTCCTCGGAAAATTTTTACATCATTAGGTTATGTAGATGGCATAGTGGAAGACTTCTTAGAGACCTAAGGTCGTCGTAATGCCCGCGCGGTCGTTAAATCTGAAATCGGCCATAACTTTTGTTATGTAACTCCGTTTTCTTATTTTAATAGGTTTTCGGAAATCTTGCGATGAGACAAAGGCCCTCGAAAGTTATTACAACATTGAATGATACAGATAGCACAGCGTAAGACCACTTGCAGACCCAGGGGCATCGTTATGCCCGCGCGGTCGTTAAATTTTAAATTGGACATAACATTTGCTTAGTAACTCTATTTTCTTACTATAATTTGTTTTTAGAAGGCTTGTAGTAAAACAAAGTTTATGGAAAATTATTACATCATCGGTTGATATATAGCACAGCGGAAGATTCCTTGGAGATCTAGGGTCGTCGTTATACTCGTGCGATCGTTAAATTTTAAGTCTGATATAACTTTTGCTACGTAGCTCCGTTTTCTTTTCATAATATGTTTCTGCAAAGCTTGTAATAAGAAGAAGGCTCTGGAAAATTATTACATCATGGGTGATGTAAACGTCATAGCGGAAGACTACTTGGAAACCTGGCCTCATTGTTTTGCTCGTGCGATTGTTAAAATCTTAAATCGGCCATAACTTTTGCTACATAGCTCTGTTTTCTTACAATAATATGTTTTGGGAAACCTTGTAACAAGACGAAGGACCTAGAAAATTATTACGTCATTGGGTGATGTAGATAGCGTAGTAGAAGACTCTTGGCAAACCAAGGGTCGTCGTTATGCCCGTGCTGTCGTTAAATCTTAAATCAGCCATAACTTTTGCTACGTAAATCCATTTTCTTATTATGATATGTTTCTAGAAAGCTTTTAATGAGACAAAGGCCCTGCAAAATTGGCACATCATTGGGTGATGTCGATAGCATAGCGGAAGACTACTTAGAGACCTAGAGTCGTCATTAAGCCCGCACGATCGATAAATTTTAAATCGGCCATAACTTCTGATACATAACTCCGTCTTCATACTATAATATGTTTCCAGAGAGCTTGTAATAAGACAAAGGCCCTGGAAAGTTATTACCTCATTGGGTGATATAGATAGCATAGCAGAAGAAAACTTGAGGACCTAGGGTCGTCGTTATACTCGCGCGGTCGTTAACTTTTACTACGTAACTCCGTTTTCTTATTAAAATATCTTCCCGGAAAGCTTGTAATGAGGCGAAGGACCTAGAAAATTATAACCTCATTGAGTGATGTAGATAGCATAGTGGAAGAAACATGGAGACCTAGGGTCGTCGTTATGCCCGTGTGGTCACTAAATCTTAAATCGGCCAGAACTTTTAATACGTAACTACGTTTTCTTATCATAATTTGTTTTTGGAAAGCTACAATGAGACGAAGCCCTAGGAAAAGTATTACATCATTGGGTGATGTATATAGCATAGCGGGAGATAACTTGGTTACCTAGGGTCGTCGTTATGCCCGCGCAGTCGTTAAATGTCAAATCGGCCATAACTTTTGCTAAGTGACTCTGTTTTCTTACTATAATATGATTCTATAAAGCTTACTAGTAGACAAAGGCCCTGGAAAGTTATTACATCACGGTGTTATCTAAACAGCATAGCGGAAGACTACTTGGAAACCTGGGGTCGTCGTTATGCCCGTGCGGCCGTTAAATCTTAAATCAGTCATAACGTTTGCTACGTAACTCCGTTTTTTTAGTATAATATGTTTTTGGAAAGCTTGTAATGAGACGAAGGCCTTGGAAAATTACTATGTCATTGGGTTATGTAGATAGCATAGTGGAAGACTACTAGGAGACCTGGGGTCGTCGTTACGCCCGTGCGGCTGTTAAAATTTTAAATTAGCCATAACTTTTACTACGTAACTCCGTTTACTTGTTGTAATATGTTTCTGGAAAGCTTGTAGTGAGATGAAGGACCTGGAAGATTATTACTTCATGGTGTGATATAAACAGCATAAGGGAAGACTACTTAGAGACCTGGGGTTATCGTTATGCCCGTGCGGTCGTTAAAATCTTGAATCGACCATAAATTTTGCTACCTAACTCTGTTTTTCTTATAATAATATTTTTCTGGAAAACTTGTAACAAGACAAAGGCCCTGGACAATTATTATAGAATTGGATGATACAGATAGCATAGCGTAAGGCTACTTGGAGACCCAGGGGCCTTGTTATGCCCGCGCGGTCTTTAAATTTTAAATTAGACATAACGTTTGCTTAGTAACTCTATTTTTTTACTATAATTTGTTTCTGGAAGGCTTGTAATAAGACGAAGTCCTTGGAAAATTATTACATCATCGGTTGATGTATTAGCAAAGCGGAAGACTCCTCGAAGACCTAGGGTCGTCGTTATACCTGCACAGTTGTTAAATATTAAATCGGCCATAACTTTTGCTACGTAACTCCGTTTTCTTATTTTAATATGTTTCTAGAAACTTGTAAGGAGACGAAGGCCTTGGGAAATTGTTATGTCATTGGGTGATGAAGATAACATAGCGGAAGACTTCTTGGAGACCTAGGGTCGTCGTTACGCTCACGCGGTCGTTAAATCTTAAATTGGCCTTAACTTTTGCTAGTAACTCCGTTTTCCTTTTACAATATGTTTCTGGAAAGGTTGTAGTGAGACGAAGGCCCTGGCAAATTATTACATCATTGGGTGATGTAGATAGCATAGCGGAAGACAACTTGGAGACCTAGGGTCGTCGTTTTGCCCGCGCGCTAGTAAATCTTCAATCCGCCATAACTTTTGATACGTAACTCCATTTTCTTATTATAGTATGTTTGTGGAAAGTTGTAATGCGATTAAGGCCTAGGGAAATAATTACATCATTGGGTTATGTTGATACCATAGCAGAAGGTAACATGGAGACCTATTATCGTCGTTATGCCCACGCGTTCGTCAAATTTTAAATCGGCCATAAATTTTGCAACGTAACTCCCTTTTCCTATTATAACATGTCTTAGGAAAGCTTGTAATAGGATAAAGGCCCTGGGAAATTATTGCATCATTGGGTGTTGTAGATAGCATAGTGGAAGACTGCTTGGAGTCTTAGGGTCGTTGTTATGCCCATGCGGTCGTTAAATCTTATAAATGCCATAACTTATGCTACATAACTCCGTTTTCT
>QLOD02001092.1:0-10310 GCA_003260245.2 Sideroxylon spinosum | reverse complement strand
TATTGCCTTCTGCTTTCAAATATTTGTGTGATTGATTATTTTGGGATATCTAGCACAGTACACGTGTGAATTTTCACCTAAAACTCTGGTACTTATTCGTAACCATTATTTTGTACTTGTGGTCTAAGTTATGATTATGCTGATTATTTGTCTTATATTATGTCCATAACTTATTCCTATATGTTCTCTTTCTCTTATTTTCATTTCTCTATTTTTTTCTTACATTCTTTCTGTTTTCTTTTTCTCTTCATTTTTATCTCGTGTTTGGCAATTCTATGATAATATCCTTATTCCATTTTTATTTATGGTTTACTAAGATAGGTTCATTATACCTAACCATTCTGATCCCATAGATGAGGAAATTGAGGAAAATGAATTTGATACCTATTTTACAATCTAAGTGAGGAGGACGAGTCAATAAGCTTAGAGTGTCAATTTGAGGAGAGTAATTCTTTACCCCTTTCTCTTGTTTACCCTCCTTTAATTCAAATCACCCCTAACCAATTTCTTGCGGGTGAATGGTGGGACGAGGTTGATTTAGAACTCTTGGTGCGTATGGAGTGGATTAGGGTAGATATATCTATTGAATGGTCAGATGCACCAAATTATGGCACTGACACTGACACCATCATCTTGTCTGATGATTCATCTCATTCGAATGACATTGACATACCCCCTTAGAAGATATTCCTGACTTAGGTAGTGAAACAGAAGAGAGTACTGAGAGTACTGACACCGAGTCTGATTACGGTGAGCTATCCCCACATGATTTTCCTTTATTTGAGGAGGCTATTCATTCCATTAATGCTGTCTTAGCTTCCTTTCTTGCTGAGAGAAGGTATTTCTTTTCCCCTACCTTCTGTCCTTTTCTGGTACTTTGTTTGTATTTCTTTCCGTTTTATTATTTATTTATCTTGGCATCATTAGTCACTTGCACATTAAGTTTGGGTGGGTACTGTTTACATTGCATTTTGCCTTCACTCCTATTCGTGGATAACACACACATTGAGGACAATGTATCTTTTAAGTTGGTGAAGGGATGGTTAATAACATATAGACTTCCCTTATATATTATTAATGACTAATGAATGGCTAATTTCTAATTCAGTGGTGGTAATAGTTATGAAATTAACAAATAATTTGATGTCAATTTTGAAATACAGAACTAAATTTTAAATTGAGTATCAATATGTTTTCTTATGTGTCAAAAACTTACCACTTAAAACCATTGAAATACAAGCATGTTAAGGATTAGAGTTCATGAGATGTAGTTATTCAAGTATGCCAAGATAGAGGTGGAGACTTAACACCCTTCATTTTGTAAGCTTTTGAGCCTGAACTTTATTTTTGAGGGTTTTATAGATAATAATGTATACTATTTCTTTCATCTCACTTCTTTAAAATAGCTTCATTACATTATTTTGCTTTGGTATTGAATGCGCAAGATATTACTTTTAAATTTACAAGTATGGATCATTGCTTCTGACAAGTGTTATGAACTTAGAGAGTGATGTTAAGCCATCTTTCTTATATTTGGAAGCCTGTAACTTTTCTCTGTTTGTATTATCCTTGGAGCCACTTTAAACCCTTACAAAATCTTAGATTATATAAAATTTCTTGTTTTAGCCAAAAATATAACCCCTTAGCCTTAGATACATACGTAAACCAACCCTTGTATGTCTTGGGATACTTATGCAAAATTGGCAATAAGGTGTATAAGGGGTGAGTTAAAAAAATAATAAATAGATAAAAAATAGGATAAGACAATTCATGAATTAATTATTAATATTCCCATGAATGAAAAAAAAATGTGCTGACAATAAAGCTTCAGTGTTTAGCATTCAAGGACTTGAAAGAATAAAAGTTGTGGAGTGTTTTATTGCATTATTATAACTCCTAGACATGCACTATGATGTTTCCCATCCTTTGTTTGTCTAACCAATACCATCTGGCCAAGCTACAACCTAGTAAAGACCTAATGGACTCTAGGTGAAAAACACTCATAAGAGCATTGATCTATTTCATGTGATTGATAGTAATTTTCTTATTTATGCATTAATACATTCCTTCATGAAGTTATGTTACACTCACTGTTTTAATTATTTCATGTCACTTTAACTTATTTGATATTGCATCCATGCATGAACTATGACAGTAACCCTTTTGAAGTGATTTCATTTGAGAGTGAACATCCTGGTGAAAATTGAAGTCAAAACCATGATCTTTGAGTATATTTGTTAACTATATTGATTGGATGATAGTACTTGATAGACTTGAAATTAAATGGTTGAAACATTGGATGAGTTTGAAATACATTTGAAAAAAATTTATGCAAGAATTTGAAGTTTGGCTATCTGTTTCATATTGGATTCATATCAAAAGTTTTTGCAATTATTACTAGCATACATTGAATTAGTTTAAGAATTTTGTGGGTAGATTCACTGTAAACCCTCACAAGATTTCACTCATCCACTAGAGGTAACCTAGGGGTTAATAAGACTTGCTGCACGTAACTAAGTGTAGCCGTGTTTCCAACGAAAAGAGAAATAGGTAGTAGTTTGCATTCAATTTAATAAATTCGTTGCTAGGGACTAGTAATGTTCAAGTTGGGAAGTGTGATTAAACTTAAAAAGTGTAATTATAAACTCCATAACTTAGAAATAGAAGCATGCATTGTTTCATAAATTTACAAGTTATGATTAATCTTTATCACTTATTTGTTTTATTCTCTTCAATGCAAAAAAGAAGAGGAAATAATCGTTATTAGCAGTGATGAAGATGAACAAATCAACAACAGCGAGCCCTCGGTGTCCACGCAAAGAGCTCTTATTTGAACTAAAGCAAGGATAAGGAGAGAAGAACAAAGCAAGAAGTGGGTCTGAACCATTGCAACAAAGTCCAACAGAAGCAAAGACACTGTGGTTCAGGCCGTAGCATGGGTGGTCTGGGCCACTGCAAAGAAAATTGGAGGAAGCGAGACACTGTGGTTCGGACTGTAGCCACAGGTAGTTCAAACCACTAGGTAACTTAGGGCTCCATTTTGTATGTTATTAGAGTTTTGTAAAGGGCTCGATAAATAGGACCCTTAGAGGATTATTTTAGGAGTTCGTTCCAGCCATCGTTAAGAATATTTTCGGAGAGTTTTTAAGAATATTTTTGAAGAGTTTTCTTTTTCTTTTATTTCTTTCTCTTATTTCCATTATTCTTGAAGAATGTTCTTTCGTGTTCTTGGAGTTTTCATTGGAACGTTGCCAATTTTGATTACTTTACGCATTATTTCAAAGTAGGTATCTGAATCTTTACTTTAAATCAATGAATACAGTTTCATCTTTTTGTGTGCATTTATATGGCTTGTATTGTTTTCATTTCCATGCAAGGCTAAAACCCTATTTTTTGATTCAACGAATTAAGGAAGAGTGGATGATTATTAACTTTGTGATATGCATAGACCTATATAAAAACGTACATATAGAGATCTACACTTTTTAGATTTGATATCATTTATTTCAAAAACATTCGAAAATGAAAATCCTTGATCATATTCTTTGAAATCACTGATAAGGATTATTGAATCTTAAAACTTCTTTTATATTTTTGAGATGAAGATTTTAAATCTAATACCCTAATTTTATGAAAAGAATATCTTCTAATTTTATAATCCTAAACCTGAGTAAAAAACTGAGATACGGTAAATTTTGTATGCTTTCACGAAAACATTTTTCAGATCTACTTTTCCTTTACGTGAAACTTAGATCGTTTACTAAAAAGCATATCACATTGTGAAATAGTCAATCCACCCAAAATTAAAAGTTGAATCAAGACATTTTCCCATTAATTGAATTATATCTTTTAATTCTAGTTATTTATTGCCTTAAATTCTGAATTTTTTTTATTTTTTTAGTTTAAGTTTAATTGCGTAGTTGCATTTGATTTATAATTAGAAACAAACGAAAACATTCAACCACTCAAAACTGTTACTTTTGAACTAGGTAGTGGATTTCTTTAATCTTGTGAAACTTAGAAATTAACACAGTAGGTTCCTTGTGGATTCAACCTCATTCTTATCGAATTAAAACTACACTATACACCCTTGCACTTGGAAGTAATTTTTGACAAAATTTCTAGAGGCAGTCAAGTACTAATTCGTTATTTTCATTTCTCACAACTATAGCACCTGACTTCTTTGGCACAACTTGTGTTGTACTTACCTATTTAGAATCATATATGGATATACGATTCTTACATCCAATAGTTTGAGAAGCTAAGCCATTATCAATTCTTTCATATTTGGATTGAGACACCTTTAAATTTGACGAACTATTTTAGCGTCATCCTTTAAATATATACAGTGTGTGCAAAGTAAAGGGCTGATTCCTATTAAGTCAGCCACAGACCATCCTAACACATTTCTAGGCTTTTGGAGCGACTCTACTAATTGAGTTTCTTACATGGCTGATAGTTCTATAAAAATTACCATGGGATAAGTTTCTATCTCACCTAGGAAAGCATATTTTAGGTGTTTAGGTAGTGGTTTTCTTTTGGGAGTTGGTGCTTTCACTTTAGAAGATTCTGCTCTTTTCTCAAGTAGTTTGAGTTTTGCAAATACTTGTGCCCAACTACCTACTACCATGATAGGGAACACTTTAATCAATTAGTAAGGATTAAGAGATGAATTCATCATACTAGATTCTTCCGTGAGTCTTTCACTAAAGCAAATTGCTCTTTCAAATGGTCTTCAATGAACTTAAGGTAACTGTAATCCTGGACTATCATATTAACCATGTCTACTTCCTTGATTCTAGACTCATATTTTGGTTGTTTACATACATTGAAAATGTTGTTTCAAATATTATATTACCAAAGGTCAATTTAAGTGAGTTTGTCTTGCAATTGATAAGGGCATTGGATGTAGCTAGAAAGGGTCTACCTAAAATGACAAGAGTCTAATTCGGTGCTGATAAGTTGGTTAGGGGTATAAAATATTATGAAGTCTATTAGTAAACAAAAGTTTTTCATATGAACCAGTACATCCTTCACCATTCCTTATGGTATTTTAGCTGATCTATTTGCAAGTTGTAGTGTAATTCAAGTGGGCTTTAACTCTCCTAAGCCCAGTTGTTTATAAACAGTAGAGGGTAATAAATTTACACTTGCTCCTAGATCAAGTAGAGCATTGTCTATACGACTCTCCTTAATGTAGTGTGAAATTTTAGGACATCTGGGATCATTGTATTTAGGGGGTCTATGACTATGAAGTATAGCATTCACTTGTTTTGTTAAGAATGCCTTTTCTTTAACATACAACCCCGTTAACTGTGCAAAGATCTTTCAAACTTTTCATAGCAAAGGATTTGACTGATGCCATCTAGTAGAGGTATATTGATTGTTACTTGTTCAAAACCTCTAGTATCTCTGTGTACTAAGCTTGTTTCTTGCTTTTAATGAAACTCTGAGGGAATGGAGTTGGAGGGACATCTTCCTTCATTAGATTTATTAACGTATGCTCCTTACCCTCCTTTCCTACTTCTTCGTTCTTCTTTTCAGATTCCTTCTCACCTTCGTCTTCAACTTCCTTTTCAACTTCATTTTTTATTTCTGTTGAAGAATTATGTTCATCTGCCTTCGTGCTATCTTTCGCTGTCCACTTAGGTTCCAACTCTTTCCTAGCTCAGCCACCCTAGGATAAATGGTTTTATCTATAACTTTACTATTCCTAAGTGTCGTGATCGCATACAGTTGTTCAACGTTATTAGGTGCCGTGGAAGATCCCTTAGCCTGGTTTACTTCAACCTTTGGATTTCCTTATGCTTTAGCTGGGAAATTACATTTAAGTAGAGTGTTCAACGTTTCAGTTAAAAGAGTCAATTGACTCTTTATATCATTCAATGTCCTATTGTTCAAAGCCCACAGTTGAGATTGTGTACTCATGAACTACTAAAGTGTCTTTTTGGTAGGTCATCTATTTGGAGGTATATGAATCTTCTGTGGTGGTCCCACATTCTGAGATGGTCCAGGGTTATGGATAGCAATTAGGGTATAGGTAGAGGTGGAGCATCATGGATATGCTAAGGCATTGATGCTTCTTCATTTCTCCACCCAAAATTAAAGTTGTTATTCCAACCTAGATTACATATCTCAGAAAAGGGGTTCCCTCATTGATTCAACCCCTACCATGGTGGGTGCAATCGGTTTACGACATTAACTAAAAGTTCATGGTTTTGCTTTGTAACATCTCCTACCAAGCAGGTATGGTAGGGCTGTCGTTAGTCTTGCCCTTTCCTAATCCTTATAGTCTTAATCTCACTAATTAAGGTCATGATCTTAGCCTTAAGACTATCATCTTCATCAACTGGTATATGCCCTTAGGTGTATTGCTAGTGGGTTCTATTTGCTTAACTCCCGTAGTATCCCAAGTTTAGGCATTCTCATCTAGAAAGTCAAAAAACACAGATGCTTGTTCAAGATTTTTATCATAAAACTGTCCATTACACATGATCTTTACAAATTGTTTGAGTTGCTATGTCAGAGAACGGAAGAAAATACTCGCTAAACGCCATATCTCAAATCCATGGTAGGGATAGGAATGTAATTCCTATCATTGATATTAAGTTTTAGTGGGTTGAGAAGAAAAATTCAAAATTTGATACTGAATAGTATCATTCTATTAGGTGGGAAGAATTTCTTTAAGAATTTTGCTTGCATTTCATCCCATGATTGAATGGAATTAAGCTGTAAGAAGTTAAACCACTTTGCGGCTTTATCCATGAAGGTCACACAGATGTTCCTAAAGTAACTTAAATGGTTGTACAAGTTTTCAGATTCCATACCGTGAAAGGTTGGAAGAAGTTTAATCATCCCAGGTTTGAAATTGAAGGGTTTTTGATTCTCAGGTCACTATGCAGGACTCAGGTGTGTGCTTGTCCCATTGGAAATAATCCCTCATTGACCTTATAGGAGGTGCCTAAGGTTTGCCATTAGGACTTAGTAACCAATGAACACCACTAGTTGGAAGGTTAGCCATTTTAATGAAAGGATTAGATGTTCAATGAGTGGGTTTAGGTTGTTAAAGCGTTGAAGTCTACCTGATTTCCCTCGGATCCAATTGCTCATAAACAAAGGAAAAATATTCTATTTTTTATTTTTTTTATTTTCTATTTTTTATTTTTCTAAGGAAACTATAATAACTCTTAGAAAATGAGTAATTGGGCTCTCGGGTAATAGCGCCAAAAACTTGACTGCTTAAACATCACTATAAAAATTATCTCGCAAATGCATGAAGGTGCATTGTAGTTTTAGTTCTAGTGAGACTACGTATCAAACTCTCAAGGAAACTAAAATTTCTAATTTTCTTAAGTTCACTAAGTTTAGTAATCTTAAATTTCCAAGTGCAAGAAAATAAAATCTTGTTTAGAGGTTGTTTTGAGATTCTAGTTAGTAAACCTAGAAGTAATGAAATGAAAATTAACTTAAACTAATAAACAATAGAATAGCAACTAATTAAATTGAATCTAATCAAGTAAGCAGATTAAATCTATTTCTAAAATTGAACTAACTAATGGCAAAATAAATTAAATTAAAAATGAAATAAAATTTCAAGGGTTTTCAAATAAAAGTGAAACACTTGATCCAGCCTACAAAATCAGGTAGATTCATTATTTTCAAACCGAGTGCCATATTTATTCTTACTTTAAAATTCTTGTTTAGGAAAAATAAACTGGAAAAATTTTATTGTGGAAGTAGTATTCCAAGGCAAAGTTTTAAGTTTACGTAAATGAAAGAAAATCTGGAAAAAAAATTTAACTTTAAATCATCTTTGGTCTGAAATTATTTCAAATGGTTTCAAAAATAGAAATTAATTTTTCTCATATAACATTTCCAGTGATTTTAAGAAAATGTGGTCAATATTACGTGTGTTCAAAAGTTTTTGAACCAAATCAAAAGTTTTTGAACCAAACGAAAATAAATCAAAAATCACAAGCCCTTACATGTAAGATCAATTTTGCATGTAAGGTTTTCATGGTGTTCAATCCTCCTATAACAACCTACCCTTTATTAACGGTTGAACCAAACCTAGGGTATTAGCCTAACATCATCAAACACATTCTAACAAAATATAAAGAAAAGATCACAAAAGAAGAAATACAATGCATTGTAAAAAAAAGTAAATTAAACTTGGATTTCTTATTAAACTGCTAAAGAAAAATAAGATACCACAATAATCTAATTTAGCTTTCAAACAGCATATAAAATTTTGAAGAAGACTTAAACTAATTTTAAAAACATAAAGAAAATTGAGGAACAACTCTGGAAAAATATATCTAGGTTTGCATATCGTAGCCTATTTATAGGCTACAAACCTTAAAAAACAAAAACAAAAATCTCAGAAAAGTCACTAACATGCACTGTCTGGACGGCAAAAGTGGTGTCCAGACGCCAGGAAGAAATTTACAAGACCTTGATAGAAAACTTTCTAAATGTAAAACACATATAGTTACTAGAAATCAACGTTTGGATGGCAAGAATAAAAACTTTGTCTCTTGCTATTTTCTTTATTCTCTCCACACTTTGCCATTCTCTAGATTGAGTCTTTGCTCATCTGGATCATGTGATGATGGTACTTTCATCCTTATCTTCACTTCTATCTATTCCATTTTCATTATTTTCCCTGTTTTCCATTATTTTTCTGCATTTAGGAACCACAAACCATTATTTTTTAGAAATGAATCAAATATCTCCTAATTGGTTGTTAATCGCATGTTTTATTTAAAAGTTAGTAATTACACTTGTTCAAGTGTAATCAATGAGGATGAAAGCTGCCAATCATAAAGTGACACCTCAAAAGAAAAAACGACGGGGAAGAATATAAAAAGATTTTTGTAGGTCAGCTTTATTTATCATTACTCTACTTAGGTAATGATTTACCCTAATTAGAGTGAGGGCATAATGTTGGTACAAAAATATTAAAGAAATGTGACAAGATCTCCCGAACACATCTCCATAGCAAAAAAGTGCTTAGGGACAACTTTTCTAACTCGAGGAATACCCAGCATGGGTCCCATTTTCCAAGTGCATATATTTACTTAACCCTAACCATAAATACTACTTGGTAATAAATTCAGTTCATTTATTACCATTTAATTAGATTTAGTTAGTCCCCAAACTTATAAGTGGCAGACAAATAGGACATTTAGATATTTGTTGAAGGTCAAATCACACCTACTACTCTGATTCATACCATGTGCATTTAATGCTAAGTGATAAGCATTTAACGCAAAGCAAACTGTTTCAAGTCAAAGAAACCTATGGTGGGAAGGTGATCAGGATAATTTCAATTATTTTGGCATTTATTTATTCTTACTATCATATTATAAATAAGAGACTTAACACCAAAATTGAGGTGCGTTCATTATTGTTTATGAATTGTTGTCATTTGGCTTTCTACTTTTTCAAGCCCTGCTAACTTTACCATTGGAGGGATTATAATTAGGGACCCTTTCCAGTCTTTTCTTCTAACTTCCTTTTATTTGAAAACTTGATTTGATTCTCTCCAGTAGATGTGGTGAACACGCTCGACGGTATTTTTTATTACTGAACAATTAGTTGTAACTTCCAACCAAGAATATTTCACAATACACAATAAAATAATATATAAAAAAATACTGAAAGTATAAATAAAAGATTAAAATATACTCGATAAATAGATACAAAGATTTATCGACTATTTACAACGCGATTCATAAAACTAGTTCCATTACAAGAAAAAAAAAAAAAAAGCAAACAAACAAAATCACAAAAATACTTACATAAATGCTTGATCTATTGGCAATGGAGGAGATAGTAAATGTAGTGAGTGGGGCAAACTTGAAAAAAATTATTTACATTTAGAATTATTCCGCTATGTAGTAGGAAAAATAGTAATGATAAATAAAAACTGCATTAAAAAAATACGAATGATTAGACAATAAGTCTTAATATAATTTTTTGTCAAAAAGAAACTAACTTTTAAGTTTCTAAAATAAATGATGTAGTTTTTAGTATGCAACCTATGAACAAGTAAGGACAGATTAGATAATGGGGTTAAAAGAGAATTTTAGTGAGAGTAATACTGAAAAATATGTATAACTAATTTTTTTTTTTTTTAAATGTACCTTTACTCTGTCATAATCATCTCTGCCTCTGTCTACTAAAAACCCATCACCAAGGTTGGAATAATAGAATACGACAAAAATCTAAATTCGTAATTTGTGAAAAATCTTATTCATGTATATATCATAGATAATTTTAAACCATTGTCTAATTATTCACAGTTT
>QLOD02000997.1:0-10317 GCA_003260245.2 Sideroxylon spinosum | reverse complement strand
TAACTAAAGAGAACAAGTCTAGAACTTTTAACAAAGCCTTCCCTGTGGAGATGACCTCGGTTCTCACCGAGTTTAAAGCTACGACTGCCCTCTTGCACTTGAGAGGTAGAGCCTTAACACATTTTAGGGTCGGTCAAGTTTTTGGCACCGTTGCCGGGAAGCCAAAATTTAGTTTTAGGTAAGCTTGGATTTGTTTTATTTAATTAAAAAAAATAATAATTAATAATTAAAAAAATTTGGGGATATCTAGAATTGCATGCTTTTAAGATCGGTTAGAGTCTTAGGGGAAGATACTAAATTTGAAAATTATTCTTACCAACTTTCACACTCAAACTCTTACACCACCATTTCATTGGATAATTCCTCATCTTCTAATTCAGTGGCTAGAGTAGAGGATGATGTGAGTGTCCATGGGGATAATGTGGATAATCCATGACCTATACCAGTGAAAAACCATATAAACCCAACTAGGCAGACTTCATCTTCATGCATTATCTTGCCTTTGAATAGGGGTACCTTCACACTTAGGCCTGGAATTATTCAACTACTTACCACATTCTACGGTGTGGAGTCTGAGAATCCTTATAATCACTTAAGAGAATTCGAGGAAGTAAGTAACACATGCATAAATCAAAATGCTAATGAAGATGTAGTTCGTCTTCAACTCTTTCCTTTTTTCCTTAAGGAAAAAGCTAAATTCTGGCTTAATTCCCTTCGTCCTTGTTCCATTGGAACATGGCGTGAGATGCAAACTGAGTTCTTAAGAAAATACTTCCCAACCCAAAAGACTCAGCACTTTAGGAGGCAAATAACCGTATTCTCATGTAAACCTAATGAAAATTTCTTTTGTGCTTGGGAAAGGTTTAAAGATCTTTTAATGGCATGTCCTCATCATGGTTTTGAGCTATGGAAACTTGTGAGTATTTTCCACGAGTCTCTAACTCCCAGTCTAAAACAGCTTGTTCCTACCATGTGCAATGGTACCTTATTTGATAAGACTGCGGAGGAAGCCATGGATTTCTTTGACATGGCGGCCGAAGATTCTAATGATTGGGAAATCAGACCCCCATCTTCTTCTGGACATAGGAACCTCACACCTAGTGGCCAATTGGAATTGAGTGAGATTGATGATTTAAGAGCTAGACTATCTACTATGCAGAATATGTTAGAGTCCCTTGAACTCAAGAATAAAGACAAATCGGTTGAGGTAAATATGGTTTGTAACGCTTGTGACCAATTGGGACATAATCCCAATTCTTGTCCTGATCTTCCATTACTTAAGGAAATTGCCTATGGCCAAGCTTACATCAATGGTTCCCAAAACCGATCATTTCAAAATAGAGGCCAAGGAAATCCATCTCACCAGCAAGGTGGGAATGTTAATTATCAAGGGAGAAACCAAAATTCCAACTTCTATCCCAAGGAGTGGAGACCTTCACCTGGTATTCCATGGAGGAATGTCCAGCAAAACCAACAATTTCAACCACCTCCTGCTCCACCTCTTGTACCATCACCTCAATTCCAATAGCCCAGTCTTGCTATAATGGAACCGATGCAAAGAGGATCCTTTGAGGACACTATGTATCAATTTGTACAACAGTAGTTCAACATTAATAACGAGGTAACTAGGAGTTTAGATGGCATAAGGGGATAAGTTTCCAAGTTAACTCAAGCCATGAGCACCACCCCAAGTGGTAAAATACCTACTCAAACTTTCCCAAATCCTAAAGGACAAGTAAATGTTACTGAAGCATCAACCTCAGGTACCACCCCACATGAACAGGTGTAGTCTGTCACCACTTTGAGAAGTGGCAAAGTTATTCAGAAACCTATAGACCCTAGAGCCAATACCTCTAGTGCTAAAATAAGACCAAAGGTTAGTGAGGATGTTGAGGAACCAATAGAATTAGAGGTTGAGGAGAAGAGAGAGGGAGAGAGTACAGAGAGTGAGGTGAAAGAAAATCAGAAAGAATCTAGACAGAAAGAACAAAAAAATGTGGTAGAAACATCGGATAGGCAAGTAGATCAAACTATTGAACACATTCCAAAACCACTTTTTCCCCAAAGATTATCAAAAGGTAAGAATGAGATGTTGAATTCGGAGATTTATGAAATTTTTAAACAAGTAAGGATCAACATCCCTTTACTTGAAGCTATCAAGCAGAATCCTTCTTATGCTAAATTCTTAAAAGATATGAGCACTGTAAAAAGAAAACTTAATGTTAAGGAGAAAGCCTTTTTAATCGAACAAGTAAGTGCCATACTCCACCGTGATACCCCTCCTAAATACAAAGATCCAGGATGTCTAACCATTTCATGTGTAATTGGGAATCACATCATAGATAAAGCACTTATTGACCTAGGTACTAATGTTAATTTATTGCCTTACACTGTCTACCAACAACTAGGTTTAGGTGAGTTAAAACCCACTAGAGTAACACTGTAGTTGGCTGATCGTTCAGTTAAGATGTCACGAGGGATAGTGGAAGATGCGTTAGTCCAAGTAGACAAATTCTACTTTCCAGTTGACTTCATTGTGCTAGACACCCAACCTATTCAAAATCCTTCCCATTCCACTCCAGTCATTTTAGGTAGACCATTCCTCACCACATCTAATGCTGTGATAAATTGTAGGAGTGGAGTAATGAAGCTATCCTTTGGAAATATGACCATAGAGATGAACATTTTTCGGGTAGCAAAACAAATGGGGGATTTTGAGGATCTTAGGGAAGTAGATGTAATTTATGCTTTAAGTGAAGAATATTTTGAGAATACTTTATAGATGATCCATTAGAGCGAGCATTAGCGAGGAACGAGAAATATGAATTTTTGGATGGAATAGATTTTATAAATAATGAGAAAATATTAAGTGATAAAGAAGAAGCTATGGCAATTAATAGCTGGGTACCAGTTTTTGATTCTTTATAGCCATCCTCAATCAAAGCTAAACCGTCAGTTGAGTGTCCTCCTTATCCTTCTAGGAAACCATTGCCTAGTGAACTTAAGTATGCATTCCTAGGAAAGGGTGAGACATTCCTAGTAGTTATCTCTTTAAAATTAGAAAAAGATCAGGAACAAAAGTTATTAGCTATCTTGAGTATCCAATAAAAACTTTAGGTTAGACTGTAGCAGATCTTCGAGGTATTAGCCCACTAGTATGTTCTCATCATATATACCTTGAAGATGAAGCCAAACTAGTAAGGCAGCTGCAACGAAGACTAAACCTTAATATGAAAGAAGTTATAAAAGGGGAAGTACTTAAGTTGCTTGATGCAGGTATTATTTACCCCATATCTGATTCAAAATGGGTGAGTCCTACTCAAGTAGTGCCTAAGAAGTCTGGTGTTACTGTAGTTGAGAATGAGAAAGGAGAGTTAGTGCCTCAACGCACCCAAACTGGGTGGCGTATGTGCATAGATTATAGGATTTTAAATGCTGTAACCCAAAAGGACCATTTTCCTCTCGCATTTCTAGATCAAGTTCTTGAGAGAGTAGCGAGAACGGCTTATTATTGTTTTATAGATGGATATTCGGGGTACAATCAGGTTGAGGTAGCACTTGAGGACCAAGAAAAGACCATTTTTACATGTCCATTTGGCACTTATGCTTATGGATGCATGCCCTTTGGGTTATATAATGGACCTGCGACTTTTCAAAGGTGTATGATGAGCATTTTCAGTGATATGGTTGAGAAATTCTTAGAAGTTTTTATGGATGATTTCTCTATTTATGGAGACACATTTGATGAATGTTTATCCAACCTTGAGAGAGTTTTAGTGCGTTGTGAGGAGAGTAATTTAGTGTTAAATTGGGAAAAGTGTCATTTCATGGTACAAAAGGGAATTGTTTTAGGGCATATAGTTTCATCTCGAGGGATAGAGGTAGAAAAAGTAAAAATTTAATCAATCCAAAATTTACCTAGTCCTCGATGTGTGAAAGACGTACGATCATTCCTTGGTCATGCCGATTTTTATCGGTGATTTATTCAGTCTTTTAGTACTATTGCTCGACCACTATGTTCATTATTGTCCAATGATGTCCCATTTGAATGGACAGCATCATGTCAAGAGCCATTTGATAAGCTTAAACACTTGTTAACTACCGCACCTATTATTCAAAACCTAGATTGGTCTTTACCATTTAAGCTTATGTGTGATGCTAGTGATTTTGCGGTGGGAGTAGTTTTAGGGCAAAGAAAATAGGGGAAACCCCATGTCATTTACTATGCTAGTAAAACACTAAACAAGGCTCAAATGAATTATACTACTACTAAAAAAGAACTCCTAGCAGTGGTATTTTCCCTTGACAAGTTTAGGTCTTATTTAATAGGGTCTCATGTCACAGTATTCACAAACCATGCGGCCTTGAAATATCTTCTCTCTAAGAAAGAGGCCAAACCCCGTCTCATTAGATGGATATTACTTCTGCAAGAGTTTGATTTGGAGATTAAGGACAAAAAAGGAGTGGAAAATGTTGTAGCTGCCAAACCCTGTCTCATTAGATGGATATTACTTCTGCAAGAGTTTGATTTGGAGATTAAGGACAAAAAAGGAGTGGAAAATGTTATAATTAATGAATAGTTCCCTGATAAGCACCTCATGCATGTTAGCACTACCCTTCATGATCAATCTCCTTGGTATTCAGATATTGCCAACTTCTTAGTGACAGGACAAATGCCTTCCTATTGGACCAAAGTGGATAGAGGTATGTTTTTACGTAATGTGAGAAATTTCTTTTAGGATGAACCATACCTCTATAAGTATTGTCTAGATCAATTCATAAGGAGATGCATTCCTGACCATGAGATCCCTAGTATCATTGAGTTTTGCCACACTTTAGCTTGTGGAGGCCACTTCTCTTCAAAGAAAACCACCGCTAAGATTCTTCAAAGTGGCTTCTACTAGCCTTCCTTGTTTAAAGACGTGCATAAATATTGCTTAAGATGTGACCGTTGCCAATGCTTAGGAGCCCTGTCAAAGCGTAATGAGATGCCCCAAAACCCTATCATCATTTTAGAAATCTTTGACTATGGGGGGATAGATTTTATGGGCCCATTCCCTAAGTCATTTGGGTATGAATACATCTTAGTGGCTATAGACTATGTGCCCAAATGGGTAGAGGCCGTTGCTACTCGCACCAATGACCACCGAGTTGTGGTCAAATTCCTAAAAGAACACATTTTCTCTCATTTTGGGATGCCACAGGCAATCATCAGTGATGAGGGAACAGATTTTTGTAATTGCCCCATGGGTGTCCTTATGAGGAAATATGGTGTGACATATAAAGTGGGAACCACCTATCACCCATAAAATAGTGGCCAAGTTGAACTGGTAAATAGGGAGATTAAGGGTATCCTTGAAAAAACTATCAATCCCACTCATGAGGATTGGTTCTTGAGACTGGTCGATGCTTGTGGGCATACAGGATAGCTTATAAAACCATTTTGGGTATGTCCCCCTATAGACTCGTTTTTGGCAAAGCGTGCCATCTACTTGTTGAAATGGAACATAAAGCCTATTGGGCAATCTGGCAATTTAATGAGAATTTGGATGAGGCTGGTGTCCTTAGAAAGCTTCAATTAAATGAACTGTATGAATTAAGGGATGATGCTTGTGAGAATACAAAAATTGCTAAGCAAAGATGAAGGATTTGCATGATAAGCATATTCTTAGGAAATCCTTTCATGTTAGGCAAAAAGTTCTTTTGTATAACTCAAGATTACATCTTTTCCCTGGGAAACTTAGGTCTAGGTGGTCTGGTCCTTTTATCATTCTCTTTGTTTCAAGACATGGATTGTGTGAAGTCTAAAATCCACGTGATAACACCACTTTTAAAGTCAATGGCCATCAACTTAAACCTTATTTGGAGAATTTTGTAGCAGAAATAGAGATGGTGGATCTTTTGGATCCCCCACATTTTAATTAAAAGTGGATTGAATTGTAGTTATAATTGTATCTTAAAATAAATAAATAAATAAATAAATTTCTCTACGGTTCGGACCCTTCCTTTACAGTCTGGACCCTAGAAACCCATTTGGCCAAAAAGCATTCTGTGGTCTGGACCCCTCCCATACGGTCTGGACCCTGCAAGTCGGTTTAAAGGCCATTTTCGGCCATTCCACCCCTCAATTTCATCTCCCAAGCTCAAATCCTCTCCAGCCCATCTCCAATACTTGAAGAATCTAGCAAGACCCGACTACTATCAAGCTTATTCAAGCGATTTCCAGCTTTAATCTGTGACTCTACACTTCCTAAGGTAGGTTTTTCTTCCATACGAACACTAGGCTCGCGATTTGTGTTGAACCCAAGCTTGAGAGCACCAAGGGTTCTTAGTTTATGACTTCATGAAGCACTAATCTAGGTTATTCATGATGGGTAGACATAGATTTCTCATTTTTGTGAGGATTTCACTCCTACCCAACCACCATCTTCACCGTGGGTAACGTGTGGGTCTAAGCGTTCAAGGAACTCTAAAAACCTCTAGCTTGGATTTTGTATTCCTATCTTTCAAAAATTATTCATTTTTTGAGTTAATTTGAAAATCAATTAGTTAAGATGATAATTGATGCTAGATGATCCAATTTCTTTGGTGAAAGGGTGTATAAACACCAAGTTTTGAAATTGACCTATTCATGGTGAAGTGTGAATGGTCACAAGGACCATTTCCATTGCATACATTCCAATAAATTTTCAAGTTTGATTAATAGATTGGGCCACTGAATTTTTGTGGACATAAGGATTGTGTAATTATGGATTAAGTTATCTCTTGCATATTTTGTAGTCATCATGCCACCAAGGACTAAAAAAACCTGCGAATCGGCAAATAGGCCCCATTTCCTATGATAATTCTCGATTCTGGAGGGAGGAAGCTAGTAACAAGTATGATGATATTTGGTCAAATAAGTCGGTGGTAATTGAGAGATTTTGGCAAATTGAGCATTTCAACAAAGAAGAGTTTATGTTAGAATAGAATTTTGAGGGGAGGTAGTGGTTGAATGTGGCAAAGCTCCATGCTTATTGCATAACAGACTTAGTGAGGGAATTCTTTGCAAATTTCAGAGATGGATCCATCATTAGAAGAAAGGGAAGGGAACGGTTTGTGAGTTGGGTTTGAGGGGTTGAGATTACATTGACCCCCGATGACTTTGCTCTAGTTTTCCAAGTCCCTAGAGTTGAAGACCCAAAGTTTAGTTATCCTTCTGAAGGGAATCCGCCATTTTATATTGTAGCTTCTGAGATTTTATTAGAAGGATATGAATGGGGTAAGGAATATAGGAAACCAATGTCAGTGCTAAAAGATAAATATTGGGCTTTGCACATGTTTTCCCGCACAAACCTACTTCCTCAGCACAGGAATTCTGACTGTACCTGCACTAGAGCACACTTGATCTATGCTAATGGGATGGGGTTGACAGTTGATTTTCCTTCCTACTGTTGGTATCAAGTAGCATATACTTGTGAGCACCCGAATGCGTTATCTGCATTGCCTTTTGGTGGAGCACTCACAGAAATATTCAGAAGGAAGGGAGACCGTATTATCGATGATTTAAACAGAACTGCTAGTTTGACTCCTTTTAATATCACTTCTTATACCAAGTCTCGAGGCATACTCTCTCATAAGAAGAGGAAGGTTGAGGAACCTGAAAGTTAGGGTGAGCCTTCACATGCCGCAGAAGAGTCAGAAGAGGATAAGGAAGAGGTGACTAATGAAGATTTAGCTACTCAAATAGGGGCATTGGCTGAGCGTATCAGTGCTATGGAGAAAAATCAGGGAGCAGATAACCAGCTTCTTCAGCGTATCCATCAGAACCAGTAGACCCAGGGACACCTTTTATAGAACATCATGGATTATCTCAGAGATTCTCATCCACCTCCACCTCCAGAGTGATTAGTTATTGTCTTCTTGAGAGTTTAGGAGTGAGATTTATTATTCATGTATTAATCCTAAAACTCCTTTTTGTCACTTTAACTAGTTGAGATGACTATGCACTCTTGTATGATTATGTTATCTTTGTTTGGCTTAATTATTTATGCTTTTTTCAGCTTTTCTTTATTACCTTGTGTTGATGCTTTTGATTATTTTGTGCTCTTAAGCCTTATTCCATATTCTTAGCAAAGAACAGGTACATCAAGAGTACGCTTAACCTTGAAAATCTTAATCAGCAAAACAATTTTAACACCTTAACTAGGCACAAACGTAAGTCGGA
The DNA here is from genome assembly GCA_003260245.2 of Sideroxylon spinosum. Taxonomy (NCBI): domain Eukaryota; kingdom Viridiplantae; phylum Streptophyta; class Magnoliopsida; order Ericales; family Sapotaceae; genus Sideroxylon; species Sideroxylon spinosum. The sequence continues at coordinate 2,111 of QLOD02000997.1, read as the reverse complement.
AGCAACACCTTACCTCTCTAGTGAGGATAGTGACTCTGAGAGTTCTGAGTATAACTGTGACTAGTGGCCTAAGAGGTATTTTATGGAAGGATATTCACTACCCTTGTCATTAGTTTATCCACCTTTGATGGATATAACACCTGACTAATTAATTGATGGCCAATGGTGGTATGAGGCTGACCTACAAATGTTGATAGATATGGACTGGACAGAGATAACTTTTAATTATGAATGGTCTGATGTACCTTCTTACACCACAAACGCAGATATTAGTATAGAATCTAAAATGAGTTCATTATCTGATTATGATGATATGCCTCCTTTAGAAGATATTTATGACATAGGGAGTTTTGACACTACAATTAAGGAAGGTGTTGACATCCCCACTGAGTTGGAGCAAGATGAAGCTTTTGGTAAGTCCTTATTCAATTTATTTGAATCTCATCATATCTTTGACGACGACACGAGGTAACCCTTTTCTTTTTCTTTTATTTATTTTCCTTTTTTGTTCAGTTTCTTTTTAATTACTGCATTGTTTCTTCATTCAATTGTAAAAAAATAAAAAAATAAAAATTTAATTAATTATTCAAATTTGTTAAGATTTTAGAATTGTGCTATATTCGTATTTATGACTTTGTTCCATACTCATCATCTTCATCATGCTCACTATTGCACACTATAGACCCATATTTGCATTCTAGTTCTCACATTAAGGACAATGTCAATTCTAAGTTGGGGGATGGTAGCATTCACATGATGATGTTGATATGTTGATATTTTGTACCAAAAGTGAATTTTTTTTTTTTAAATTTTGATATTTTTGAAGTTTATTGAAACTGACTTCATGAATTTTAGAACATTTATACCTACATGTCAACCTTTTGGTGTAGTTGATAGTGGAATTAAGTGAGAAAGTGATGAATGAAACTTGTTCAAGCTTTAATAAGAAACTTAGTTCAAATTGAATGCGTTATGACCTTGTGCACTTTTTGACTATCATGGAAAAGAGTTTATGTGCTTAGGAGTAGATTTTGTTTAACATTGGTTAATTGAGCATTCTTGGACTAAGTGGAGACTTGTACCCCTTAATGGTGAGCTTTTGAGCCTATTATTCTTTCTTGAGGGGTTGCACATAATCATAGCTCTTTTGTTCTTAACTTTGGTTTTCAATGAACTAATTGCATCATAAACACTTGCATGTGTTCCACTTGGCATAATATGAGTTGTTGTAAACTTAAAACGTGATGCTAGGCTTTCTTTGCTATTTTGGGCCTTATTATCCTTTCTTGATTGTCAATTATCCTAGGAACCAACTTGAAGCCTTTTAATAAAGTATGTGATATATTTCTTTTCTTGGTTTAAACCTCATATATTATCCCTTAACCCATTCATACACTTTAAGCCTCACCCTCACATATCTTGGGCTATAAGAGTGCCTCAATGTCAATGATGTAAATTTAGGTTGAGAATGAATCTTTTGAGAGCACGTTGAGAAGAAATGTTGGGTGGAAAAATTTAGTTGATGATACTTCAAGAGAGAAAAAGAAAAAAAAAAAACAGGAAAGAAAAAATTTTTTTTTTTTTCAATTCTTTTTGCTTGTGGAATTATGGAGCTTATGCATTTATGTCAGATTTGAAAAGTTCTCATGAGTATTTTATAAGTTTGTGAATAAGCTTCTTGTTGGGATCTTTGATAAGGTTGGAAAGGATACGGGTAGTTTGGGATTTATGTGCACTTGAACATCTTTATCCCAAGACATGTGCTTTGATTTTCATATCTTCCACTGTTAACCACTACCCCTGGCCAAGTTACAACCAAAATAAAGACCTAGTGGATTCTAAGTAAGCAACTCTTATATTTAGCATGTAGTGGTCTTATGGAGGTTGTGGTGTGATTTATTACATGCATTGAAACATTGTTATGAGCTATCCACTTTGAACTTCAATTCAGTTTACTTACTTATTTGTTGGGTTGTGTGTAACTAAAATAGCATCATATGCTAATAAGTATGTGTGAACCCTTGAAGAGTGAATTTCTTTCTATGAGTGGTACCTTGTGAGTATTTGAAGTCAAAACCTAGCTCTATTTATGCTCTTGAAACCTTGTTGAA
>QLOD02000979.1:0-10319 GCA_003260245.2 Sideroxylon spinosum | reverse complement strand
GAGTGTAAATTAAGGGACGTTTTTAATTTGGATGCATAAATCATGTAAAAATATTCAAAATGAAAAAAAAAAAAAAACTATCACTTTAATCAAACACCTGAGCGCCTAGTTGTTATCGTTTCAATTTGGACGCATACATAAAGGGGAGAACTCTAGCCTCTAGCTTTATACAGTTGAAGAGAGAATCAAATGCCTCTTCTTTGGTGAGGCCCTGTTTTTTCACCATTAAAAAAAAAATTAAACTAAAGCTTGGCAATAGAAGAAACCTTTTTCTTTTTCTTATTTTACATTCTATTATTGATGCATTTTTTACCATTCTCATTCCTCATTATATGTTGTTTTCAACTCTTTCATCCTGAAGCATATATTCTAAATTATGAGGATGCAAACTAAACATAGCCTTATGTATATCATCATCCGAAAAAGCTAACCCCAACTCATCTATTTGCTCAGTACTAAGAGATGGAAATGCAAACTCACTCAGCACACTATCATTGAGATAAGAAGTATAGCAATCTAAGTCAAGTAGCTTCTGGTAAAATCCAACCACTTCCTCAGCAAACTCACCGTTATCTATAAGCACCAAACCATCCTTCGCTTAAATTCTTAGAATCTTGTACATATTCACTCTTTTTTAATGGAATGAAAAAAGAAAGTAGAGTTTTGATCACATGCCCTCAACCACTGCACACGACTGCACTGATGGTTTGAGCTTTCTACATCTTTACTAGCTTGCACAAGTCAGGCCAAACAATCATTCTCCATCTCCATCAAATCAATATTTCCACCATTAGTCTCAATCATAGCTTGGATATCCCCCAATTCAACACGTAAGTCCCGCATCAGGCCATTTCTCTCCTTATTCTCCTTCAAAGAGAGGGTTCAAAGAGCCTCTTTCAACATCTTCAACATCTTATATACTCTATACATTATATATCCATACATAGGAGTAGCCCAAATAGATTTCACTTAAGGAAAAAAACTCATAACTAACCCATTGATTAAATGGCCTACGTACCTTGGTTAGGTGAACTCCCATATCAACAACTACTGGAGAATGGTCAGAAACACCAAATAAGAGAAAAGTTACAACTGAGCCATCATGCTTGGAGAGCTAATAAGCATTAACAAGTGCTCGATCCAGCTTCCACATAACATGATCGTGATCCCTAGAATTATGCCAACTGAATTGGAAGCCACCATCCCTTAAATCTTCTAGACCAGCATCCTAAATAGTCTAATTAAAGTCCTCCATAAATGGTGCCCAATCTATGCTCTCTCCCATTCTTTCATTCAAAAATAACACCGCAATTAAAATCCCAAAGAATAATCCAAGGCATAACCTAGACCAATGAAGCAGTTTTGTATAGGTCATAACATAAAGCCCTTCTACAAATATGATAATTAGAACTATATAAAAAAGAAGCCAACAAAACATAGACCATCATGTAGAATAGATAAAAGGATGTGAATCACTTGATCATGACAGTCAACAATCATCACATCAAGCACCCTAGGGTTCCACGACACTCAAATCCTCCCCGAAGTACCCCGGGCATAATTCTCAATTAAGTTCTAGCCATGCAGTAAACACCGATGAATTTGATCCTTATTTACACCTCGTATTTTAGTCTTCACCAAACCAATACAGGCCAACTTATGTTCCTGACAAAGGATACAACTTCTTTTTGCTTTAGGGTGAGTTCAGACCTCTAATATTCCAACATCCCAACTTAATCATCAAAAATAACAAAATTGTACATCACCAGAAAATTACCCCAAAGCCTTTAAACGAGGTTTTTTTGGCCTCGAAACAGACCCCTACTGGGTTACACATATTATTGTGCCAACGGGCTCGTCGAGAGCTTTTTGAAAACATATTATGGGCCCCGTAACTCTTCTCGGATCAAAAGTTATGGCCATTTGAATATTTATCGATAAAACTCCAAAACAATACATTGAGGGCTCCAATCATTTCCCCCAACCACTAAACTAATTAGCACAAGCATAGATATTATGAGGAGGCTTTCCCCGAGGAGCCCCTTGATCCTTCATACCTTTTTTTATCTCGTTTCTTGGGATTGTTCTTTTGTTTCTGCTTAACCTCATCAATCATCTTAATCTTTTCAAATAAGAGATTACTAATAGGAACATAATGAAATTCTAAAAAATGGAAAAACTTCACTCCCACTATTCATGCCCTCAAGCTGCAAATCAACCTTCTGAGCCCCCACTATAGGAATAACATCCACTTTAGTCTCCCAAAAAGCATTCACACCTGGATCATCTAACACAAAATATGTCTCCGAAGACTTGGGTCCACATCCTACACACCTTAAGGAGTTTCACCCGTACTCAGAGGGATCATGGAATCAGGCCAAGCTATAGGCACGATAGCTAAAACTCGGTCATCATCCATATTTTGATCCAATCTACCTCCCAGCACATCAAAAACATTGCTAAGGCTACAAGCTACTTAAGAATTAATCACAACTAGAGGAGAAACGTCAACAATAGAAGCCTTACCATTCCATTTGACTTCCTTACAATCACCATCGTGAGGTTAAACAATGACCTTATCATCTACCCGAGACCCTTCAAAGTTACTAGTAGTAGAATTAGGCCAAGATAGAGCTTCCCTAGGCCACCATTTCGAATTGTTAATTCTCCTACAATTCATCTTAATATGCCCAAACTCTCTACATACCATACACTTCTTTAGCACCCAACTATATTAAATTCTAATCTTAACACAAGAACTATCCTCCAACTTAAGATCAAAGGAATCTGGAAGCACATTATCGACATCAATCTCAATACAAATTCTTGTAAACGTAGTTCTCTTAATAGCCTTCGTCATCTTATCGCATACAAATGTTTATCAACCACACTTGTAATATAACTCAATCCCTCCTCAAACCAATATTCAAGTGGAATTTTATAAAAATGAACCCAAATAGGAACTTGCCGACAACATACCTTTGTATTTGATTGAGTATATAATTTAAGAAGAGATGTAATGTGATTAGTTTTTTTCTAAGTAACAATTTGTTTTTCTTTCTATTTTTTTTTTTTTTTTTTGTTGGTGGTGGGACATAAAATGAATTAAAATATGTAATCATAAATAATTTAAATTTTTAAAATTTGATAGAAATAATTTAAAGAATGTAGATATATTATTCTGTAATAGTATTATATAAATTGGATTACATCACCAAACATGTGAAACCATGAACTCCTCGAATAATGCATCTTAACTTGATATTATAATTCGATAATGAAACAAAGCCAAAGTATCATCGACAGAAAATAAACTCAAATTTTATTTTTTCAATAAAATATAAATAAAAGTACGGCTCCATTGGAATTTTTCATAAAAATTGTAAAAATGCATTTTTTGAATGTGCTCTTATTTCACAGTAATTTTTTACTAATTACTTTTATTTTTATTTTTTTTCCTTAGTTACAAAAAGTCATAAATGTGACTAAATTTTATTCATGATTTTTGTATTCTGACATTTTTTAGAAGTTCTTTTAATAGTGTATTGCAAGTCATAAATCATGTTAAGAGAGTAAATGTAACTCAAATATAATATCAGTGAATCCTAATATTTTATTTTTTAGCTTTCTTAATTACTTTTTCAGCTGCTTTTATAATTTTAAAAGAATTTATTATCAATTTATTTCAAAGATGAATTATCTTATTCAAAAAAATAAAAAATAAAAAAGAAATTTGATTCTTATTCTCCTAATCTCTCTTTACCATGTTTTTGTTTTTTTGATCTTCAATGCATAAAAGTTGTTGTGGAACATACTCAAAATTTAATGAATTCAACTTCATCCACACAAATTTCGATAAGAAGTTGGATATTATTTAAAAAACTAAAATAAAATAAATCGAGGAAAAAATATAACAAAAAGTTAAGTAAGATATGAATAACGGAGGATCACCTATCAACAAACCGTTGTATACCACTTAATTATACCTCCCCCATCTTGAAACCACAATTAGTAACTCCAATTTTCTACCTATCAAGACCAATTAAATGGCTCTACCCTACGTAGAAAAATCTTTTGTTTTTTTTTGGAAATCAAAGTTTTTGGTAGTTTTAATTTTTTTCTCTTAAACTAAAAAATAAATATGTTAAATAAATAAAAAAATTAAAATATTAATTAAAAAAGTTAAATTTCTATTTTCTAATATTTAAAAATAATGAATTCATTTTTTAATGCTTATTATAGAAAATGCTTTAACTTTTGCATATAATTTGCTCTAATTATGTTACGTTAAATCTTACATTATTAAATTTAAAATTTTTAAAATTTTAATAAAATTTAACTTGGTCTCTATTTGAAGTATTACCAAAATTTTTTATAAATCTTTATGAAATTTTAATTTTTATAAATCTCTATAATTAATTTATAAAATTGTATTTTTGTAATTTATACAGTAAGTAAAAAATTTACAAAATTTTGTAAGACTTTAAATGAGTCTAAAAATAATAAAAAATAAAAATTACTGATAGTTTATAAAAATTTCTACCTTTTGCGAGCTCCCAAACACTCCTGCGCCATCAGGTAAACAGATTTTACCTTTATAAGGGAAAAAAAAAAAAAAAGGGAGTAAACCCATTTTAAATATTTTCCTTCCCTACCAGAGCCTTGTGGTGTCAGCAATGAACAATCAAATCGTAACGGTCCGCTCGTTCAAACGGTCATATATTCGACTATTAAACCCTTTCCCAGCAAACCCAACCAAGTCGCTGCATCAGAGAAAACACTCTCTCTGTAAGCAACTAAAAATGGAAGAAATTCGATTCAGCACCAACTACTACTGCGACTCAGAAACCCTACATTCGAATTCTTCATCGTATAGAGTTCTTGATTTGGTCAAAAAATTCAACAAAGTTGGAACGCAAATTCCGAAGGAGGATACGGTTTTGGGTCTACGGAGCATAGAACTCGGCGATGATGATGGCGATACACATCTCGTGGATTCGGTTTTGTGTGTTTACGGATCAAAATTGGTCCGAACTGGGATTAGCGGCATAAATTTCGCAGGTTATTAAGTTTATCAATTTCATCTTGTATTGTGTTATAGAACTCTAGTTTATACTCTGTTTGCTTAGTGAGAAAATTTAGGGACAGAGGAAAAGAAATTGCTGGCTTGAATATTTGGTCATGCTACATTAGAATCAGTTTTATGTGGATTTCTTTGTTCTTTTTCTTTAGCATCAGAATGATTTAAATTCTGCTATTCACTTTTCTGTCGGTTTTCTTGGCTGCCAAAGAATATTTTCTCGGAGTGAAAATTTGGGGCGGGGGGAAGGAAAGAAAGAAATGGAAAAGTAAAAGAAAAATGCAGGGAAAAGGGAAAGGAATGTAAAATCGGAAATATACATTTTTACTTGAATATATCCAAAAATGTAATATAATAAGATGCATTCATCAATTAATTAATTTTCTAATTTAATTATTTTCAATTTCTCAAATTCTATGCATTTTTTTTTCAATTTTTGAACACAAACCAAACATGAAAAGTAATTATGAACCTCTATCCATTTTCTTCATTCTTCATCAGCTCGAGGGTTATCCTGTTTTATACATCGATATGAGTTTTTGGAAAATATCAAACATCTTCATTTGTTATTTTATTGGAATGTTTTTTCTTAATTTGGTCTAATGTTAAGTCTAGCCGTTAAGAGTTAATTTTCCTTTCTTTTCCCCTCATTGTAATTTGCATAACATTGCTAATGAAAAGAATAGGTATAGTAATAATATTAACAAAAATGAAGTTTAGATAACATGTTTAATATTATTAACATAAAATGAAGTTTAGACAACATTTTTTTTTTAAAATTTTAGATAAGATCTTGTTGACATTGTATAAGTATTTGATAGCTGCATTTTTTTTAATTAATTTGTTAATTTATTAATTCTATGTCTTTATACTTGTAATTTGTTTTAAAAGGCAATTCTATTAAAGAATTCAGTTGTTAATTGCATTAGCACTGCCCAATTCTAAGTAATAACATCCAAAAGTTACATTGACCTATATGCATGTGTATTTCTATTGTATATGCATGTATATCTCCCAAAAAAAGGCGATCTTTCTTCCTGGAATGCGAATGGAGATTCTTATTGCACTACGTTTTTGATTTGTTCTCTCTTCTTTGATTTGGAATGCCTTCTCCTTTTTATATGCACACGCGTGATTTCTTTTCTTTTTTTCTTTTTTTTTTGGTTTTCCATTCCTTGCTTCTTATTATATGTGTATAAAATATACATATACATATATATTGTGCGAAAATGGTGTTTATATGATATTTGAGTTGTGTATAAAACAACATGGACTATTTTGTTAGATGCCCATTTTGATTAGGTGCTTTGGTTTGTTGGTTAAGGTTGTAGTGGTGTCTTCTCTTGTAGGGTTCTTTTAGGATTTTGGTTGAAGGGTGATTAACATGTTCATTTTTGCTCCGTTGCCCCTTTCTAACTTACCAGTGCCTGATGATGTTCTTTGACATGCTAGGACACTTGTTAGATCAGGTGTCAAAACTAATGCCATTTTAATGTTTATGCGTGGCCTTGTAAATTGAGAATTGGTTTCTTGAAGTTGTCATCTAAGAGTTTTGACTTTTTTTTTTTTTTCTTTTTCATTTCTCTTCAATTTCAAGTTGATGCTTTTGGTTCACTAGTGCTTGTTCATATGTATTTGTTCATATAGATTGAGATATTGGGGAAGGGGGTGAGCTTTCCTACTCACAAATTGATGTGGAGTGGGGGGGCATGTATTGGAATTCAATTTTCCACTTGTGACTTATTTAATTAGACCTAAACTTTATAGACTTTTGGATGTAAACAAACTAATAGTGCTATTTTACCATTAGTTTTTAGTCATATTCTCTAAATAAACTTTTTGTTTACATTATAACTATCATGCACCTTTGACAGTAGATATCAATTAGACTAGACTGCTTCTCCTATGTAATGGGTTCCTGTAATATATTGACTTACAATGGATGCGATTAGCAACTCAATGTTCATGCGTATTTAGGAGTTCTAATTTTCTACTAGGTTCCTCCTAATTGTGTTATTTCATCTCGTATAAATTCTAGAAAATTTTTTGGTATACTACTGATTTCTTCAAGGGTGTAAGGTTGTTGATGTATGATAGTATGATAGTATATGTTAAATCAATGCTAATGGAATTCAAGTTTTTGGGTTTGTGTGTATTTAGGAGTTTTAATTTCTTAAAAGGTTCATACTAGTTGTTTGATTTGCTTTTGTGTGAATTCTAGACAATTTTTTTGCTATACTATTTAATTGCTTCAAGGGTGTAAGGCTTGTTAAGGTACAGTAGTTTACATGAAATCCGTGCTAGTGGAATTCAAATCTTTGGGTGACATAACATCCTTAGACAACGAATTCAATGTTCTTATTTTGTTGTTTTATTTTCCATAATGTCTTTCCAATTTAATGATTGCTTTCTTAAATTTGGATTCTAACATATTCTTTAATATAGAGCTTTTTAATTAATCATGCTTCTGATTATTTCATTGGTGTAAAAAGTGTTGGATTGGGAGACGGTCATTGTAGATGCCTTAAATTCAGAACTTGGGTGACCATTCACTTGACCCATTCAACATCTGCAAAAATGGATATCTCTTCTGGTTAATGCTTTAGTTTTTTTTTGAACGTAATTGGGTTCCAAATTTTTTACACCTCCTTACATGCTTCCAGTAGCTTGAAGCTGTAGCTGGATTGGCAGTAATATTTTGATCCATTTTTTTATATATTATTTTCATAATCATGAACTAGCCTCAAAGTTGACAAACATTTTTGTTTTACCATATGCACACATAATGCATTGCCATCGATTACTGTGTGGAAAAAAGAAATGATGTACTTAAAACTTTATAGATGCTATTTATTGGGGCTTTAACTTCGAAAAGCCAATTTATTATCTTGTAGGATTTTCTGTGTTGGCTCAAGTATCTTGATTTGAAAGTTATAATTCCAGAAGTTTTATAGCATATCGGTGGCAACTCTAATATTATGTTAACTAAGATATTGAGGTCTTTAGACAACTGTGGCATTATTTGAGTGGCTATGGTAATTGTTTTTTGTCTTTTGGAATATAATTTTCTCTCTTGATTGAGAGTGTTGTTGCATTTCTCTAAAACAATAGAAGATAATTATTCCTTTTGTTGTTCACTATTTTTCTTGGACTGTGCTGTATTGTTGCACAAGCAATGGAAGGTATAAACTGGAATGATCTGGATAAAACTACTACTTAAATTATTTATTGCATTTTAAATTGGTTAGGCGTAATGGTTGATTGGGATTTTTTAAAAAAAAAAAAATTGGATTGCAACATAGATCTCAAGTATATGATGGATATCTTTTACATCCTGATCTAAACTCTTGAACCTAGGCATATGCACCTAGCTTAGCACTTTTGGTAAATAGAATGTTAAGCCTCTCTTCCAATTTGAGAGGATATAAATTGAGTGTTTTGTAGAGTTATTTATTTTTATTTTTTGATAACCTAAGGAATCATCATATGGTAGAACCTTAAGCTTTTTTAGATGAAAACCCTAGAGGCCTATATACCCCCACCTACATAGTGGGGTAATTGGGGGATTTCATAGTTGGGTGGCCCATAAGGATTAATTAGCATGAAATGGGAATTTGACTTGAGACCTGTTCCCCTTAGAACTTAGTCTTAACTCATAAACCACTTGATCTATCCCTTGGGGTTTGCTTTGCAGAGTCAATTACTTGATCATTAAAGAATATTCGTACTTTTATTGAATTATACGGTTGTAGGCTACCAATGAAAATCTTTCAACAAATGTGATAAAGCAACTTACAAAGGAGTTGAAGAATCTAGATGAAACTCCTCCCAAGGGCGTTAAAGTTGGTATTAATGAAGACGATTTTTCAACTATATATGTTGATATTGAAGGCCCAGGTAAGTTTCACTGCAACAATATCTGATCACTATGGATACTATGTATTTAGACTGAACAAATATAGACCTTACAGTTGGAACTTTCCAATGAGAATGGTGTTTTTCGCATGAAGTTGATACTATCTTGTGACTTGCCTCAATCTCCTCTCAAAGGTAGGTTGTCAAGCCTTATATTTTAAGGTTACAATTGTCAACAACAACAAAGGCTCGGATAGTTTTCTTGCCTCTATTGAGCTTACAGAAAGATTTATCCTATATGTTGATGGATTGTCCATTGTGATATGTTCTTTGGTCATGCGTTATGATATTGTACCATTTATTCTCTCTGTCTTCTTTCTTACATCACAATCTTCCTATACTTCCTTCTTTCTCTACTTTTAGCCTTCTTTTCGTTTTTAGTGATCAGTGGCCTGTCTATATTTTTGCTTCACTACTTACATCTAGATTCTTTGTTTTCTTCTTCTTTAGATTTGGCGGTAATCTTCTCCTTTAGATTTGGCAATAATGTCATGGCTAATTTTATCGTGTGGATTCGTATGTCACTTTTGCCAATGCTTTCCCCCTTCTCTTCTTTTCTTTGATTCTGTCTATTATGAGAATGCCATCATTGTCACCTTTTCTGGTATATGTTGGTGGTAGTGTTTCTATATGTTTTGAATAACATTCACTTACCTTCAAGAATGTTTTTAACATGTTTTGGTCATGGTGTAATCAAAACTTTAGAAGGATTCATAGAAGCTTTAGGCAATCATGGAAATAGTTTTTTTTGTAGCGGTTGCCTACTGTTTATGGTTAGCATGCTCTGCAAGATGAGTAGCTTGCAACTTGCTTTGTTTGGAGTACTTTTAGATTGTCTTTTCAAGAACGTATCATTTAGTGACTCTATATCTATTATTAAAGTTTGAATTCTTTGAGAATTTTTTGCGAGCTAATTCCTGACTCGGATTTTCCATCCGAACATTGCAATGAATGGTAAGATTTGTGAAAACACATTGAAAAAGGATTGGAATCCAAGTCTCAGCTTACGGCATGTTCTAAATGTAAGAGTTCTAGTTTTGTTTCACTTTAATGCAATGATCAGTACCTTGTTAAAACCATTAATCCTCTCAAGGGATTTGCATTCATCAAAACACCATGTGGTTTTCGTACTACAGTCCACTTGTCATTAAGATTCAATATTTTTATATCATAGGTAATCAGGTATTTATTGATAGAATCGTTTACAGAATTAGCTTTGAATGAGCAGGTTGGAAAAATGTCACTTGAAAATTATGATGAATATGCCAGGCATGCAAGGTTAGCCATTGTTCATTTTATGTTACTTGATTTCATATGCTTTTTT
>QLOD02000913.1:0-10325 GCA_003260245.2 Sideroxylon spinosum | reverse complement strand
AATATAATAGCCCATTTGATAATAATAATGTTAATTGATAATTATAATGGTGGATGTTTATCCGATGGTGATAAAATGGTTAGAGATAAGCGACAAAAACCAAGAGAAGTGATTAGAAACGGGTGATAACCGATTGACCGATGATTGTTGAAAATAGGTAATAAATAATAGCAATGGTAGTCAGAGGTGGTAGGTGTGGGCGACAATGGTCGAATATAAACGACAACCAACAATAGGTGATAGTTGTGATTAGTGGTGGTGGAGAAAAATAAAAAATAAAAAATAAAATCTTGAAAAAATATATTTTTTATATTTCTATAATCATTAAAAATTTTGAATATAATTTTTTTTAGAAAACTGAAAATTAAAAATAAATTTACTTAACTAGTTTTATGTTTAATATTTTCTTAAAAAAAAAACGAAAACGAAAACTAAAAATTAAATACTGAAAGATTTGTAAAACCAAAATCGTAGCTAATTCTCTCTTTTGTTTGCTATATTAGAAAAGTGAATAGAATTGTGATCAAAGAAGCTGATGGTAAATGATAAAACTAAGCCTGTCGTAGACAGTAATTAGTTTAATATATTTTCTGTTCTTTTATTCCCCGCCCACCCCCAAGAAAAAAAAAAAGTTATACAAATGGTTTCTTCGCAAGCAGTGCCTTTGAGGTTCATATCAATTGGTAGAACTTTGCGGGCTTGGACGCTTCCGGTAAAAGTTACATGCACATAACTGATCGAGAGAAAATGATAATATTTTTATAATAAAATTAATTTTCTTATAAATAATTTACAGTAATATAATAAAATTTATAAAAATAATTTTGAAAACACTTATTATTTTAACTTAGACGGTTACAATCTGCCAATGGGCAAAATGACAAACAACTGGAATGTTTTATTTGACTTAAAAAATACTAAAACTTAAATATAATTTTTAAGGAAATAGAGAAAATTAACCTAATGTGGATATTGCTCGCCCATGAGAGCAAGCATGATGACTAATCTCATTTATATAGAGAGGGGCCAAATTATTTGGGAATATATTAGGAAACTAAAATACCATTCATTTTGTTTTTCAATATAAAAGCAGTACAATATATTAGAACTTTGGTAGGATAATTACATTTTTTTTTCTAGGTTTTTGACCTAAAAGCACATTATTGTTAAAATTTAATTAAATTTGAATTTCAATAATCAAAATTAGTTGGAAGAAAAATTTTTACAGAAAAATATATTTACCTATTTTTATATTATATATATATTGAAGAGACTCAATACACTCTTTATATTGACAAATTTGTTTGTATTTTTCTCAATAATTTCTTTTATACAATTACATATGAATCTTCATGATACATGAAACATAGATTTAGTTAAATTTAAAAGATTGCATCAATTTTACCATTTAGCCAAATTGTCAAAGAGTCCAGTGTTAATTTTTAATTAGAGGAGATTATGTATATATATATTTTTTTATCAAAGTCAAAAGAAATAAAGTGTAATTACTCGAACTTAATACACATAGATTTTTTTTATCTTTTCTTTTTACTCGGAAGAGAGGAGTCATAATTTCAAGGATGATGTTTGGATAGCAAAAAAATAAAAAATAAAGTGTGATGAAATTTAATTAGAAAAAGTTAAAAAATTAATAAAATTTATTATTTATTTATTTATTTTTTATTTTTTTGTGTTTGTTAGTAAATCAAAACCTTGTTTGGATAGATCCGTCTGTTTAAGAGAAAATTTGATTAAATTTTCAGATTTGAATCAAACTCTAGCGTCCCTTTCCTTCGGTCAATAGTCAACTTCCATATTAGATCATAACGCATGGATCAGGTTGCTGATTTAACATCCACATAAAAGATAAGCCAATGATGACGTTAGCTATGAATCGTCGAGATGCAAACTAATATATAAGAAAAATGACCTTTTAGAATTAACTTTCCTTTCTAAGGGAAAAAAAAATTAAATTTTAAATATATGAATTTTTACGGTACATTTTTATTTACTTTCATATAAAAAAATTTTACTTTAAAAAAGAAGTTTTTCATGTAAAACGTTTCACCTAAAGAAAGAAAATTATACTCTTTTTATTTATTGATGTTTAGCAAGTATTATAAAATATTATACGAAGAAAAAAAAAGATACTGTTGCTGTAATTCCAAAATTAAGATGTTTATAACGGATGGATGAAAATATAGAATTTAATTAAAATTAAATAAAATATATTTTGAGATTCAGTCAATCAAATAAACAACCATCAAATGTGACCCTTCAAAATTTGTACTACTAAAATTCATATAACAAAATGGCTCACTTGACAAGACATGTATGACATGGCAGAGAGAGAGAAAGGGGGAGGGGACTGACAGAGAGAGGGGCCCGTGCCTTTAGGCACAGGGTAAACCCTAGTCTATTATACGAATTGGCTCACTGACAGAACATTTGTTCTACGTGGCACACACACACACACACACACACACAGAGAGAGAGAGAGAGAGAGAGAGAGCCGAGAGGTGGAGAGAGGGGGCTAGGTGTGGGTCTGGATGTAGGTCTCATGTGCCTTTAGGCACGGGGTGCCCTTAGTATTTAATAATACAGAACTCTAATATGTAATCACTCCCATTCCCACATAAAAATTTTACAACCAAAATCAAATGAGTTGCCATCCAAACAACCATCAAATAAAGTATATTCAGTTATAACATCTAATACACAATAGTAAGAATAAATCTTTGATGGTGAACCTTAAACAATATGGTCTCAAAATGAAACAATAATACATAATATCTAGGTCCCTAAGACTTGCATCTTAGGTTATATAAATAAATACACAAAACATCAATGATGGTGTACAATGCAAACTCCAAACAACAATCCACTAGCTCAACTACAAATGGCTATTCTCTAAGAAGTCATCTATAATGTGCAAAGGGTGTGCTCAACAATCAATTGGATTGTTGGAAACATGTGTAAAAGTTGAGTCTCATATCGGATAAATAGAAAAATGAGTTAGATCTCAATATAAAATTGGATAGCTCACCAATTACAAGACTTAGCATTTTAAGTGGATATGAGTCATTCGATATATACTGGGTTTAAGTGATATGGTGTGAATTCTGTGGATACTCTCCGACGGGTTGGGCTTATACACACGCTAGAAGACCTCAGGCAGATCAAGACTTTCGACAAGTGGTATCTGGACAAGTGGAATTAGAGTCGATGGTCGACAATCTTTAAACAGACTCAAAATTGACTCTTGACAAGTGATATCAAAGTTGGTAATTGACGATATTTGGACGGACTCAAAATTAACTCTTGATGGAGTGAGAAAACTCCAAGCAGGCTCTTGATGGAGCAAGGATACAAGCATACTCACTGCATGAAGGCTCTCGATGGAGTAAAAGGGGATAATCGTCGATCGATGGAGTGTGCAATTAATTGGTGTTAGAGAATAAAAAAATCATTGATCAATAAGGAGTCAAGTGGATTAAATTAAGGGGGAGTAAAGCTCAATGAATGGTTCACACATGAGGAGGAGATTATTGGAAACATATGTGAACATTGAGTTTCACAGCAGATAGAAAATAAGTCGGACCTTAATATACAATTGGATGGCTCACCAATTACAAGGCTTAGCCTTTTACGTGGATATGGGTCATTTAATGTACATTAGGTTCATGTGATATATTATAGCACTCTGTGGATACTCCCCAACGGGTTGGGCCTACGTGCATGCAGGAAGACCTCCGGTAGATCAAGACTCTCGACAAGTGTTAAGTGTAAAGTCTGATTTAAACAAGGGCGAAAGTGTACTTTTGCATTTTAGGATTTTTATTTTTGAACGTTAGAGTTCCTGACAACTATAAAAGGAATGCTTAGGGTTGCCTCCAATGTAACTTTGTAACCTTTTTCTCAATCATAGTGAAACAACCCAGTACTCTGTAGATGTACGATTAAGTAATTAACGTAAGTCGGAACCACATAAA
Organism: Sideroxylon spinosum; assembly: GCA_003260245.2. Classification (NCBI taxonomy): domain Eukaryota; kingdom Viridiplantae; phylum Streptophyta; class Magnoliopsida; order Ericales; family Sapotaceae; genus Sideroxylon; species Sideroxylon spinosum. Next base: position 6,333 of record QLOD02000913.1, on the reverse strand, counting down.
TCTCTGTGTCTCATTTTCTTCTTATTTGTGCTTAGTTTTTTATTCTTGTTTATGTTCGATTTTGTGCGTTTGCTTGTGGGTGTGTGTGTTGGGATCCCCAACAATTGGTATCAAAGATTCAGGTTAGGAGATCAAGATATTACACAATGGCTGAAGACAAATACAAGATCGAGAAATTTAATGGTACAAACTACGCTTTTTGAAAGATACAGATAATAGATATTCTGTATTAGAAAGATTTATATCTTTCGATCAGCGGAAAAAAGCCAAAAATCATAAAATAAGAAGATTGGAATATTTTGGATCGCAAAGGCTTGGGGACTGTGTGATTAGGCCTCGCGTCATCGGTTGGTTTAAATATTACTAAAGAAAATACTACAGTAGATTTGTTCAAAACCTTATAACAGATATATAAGAAACCTTCTGCTATGAATAAGGTATATCGTATGAAAAAGTTATTTAATTTAAAGATGCCTAAGAACTCCATTATTGTTGACCATTTAAATGAATTTAAAGCGGTCACGAATCTGTTAGAATCTGTGGGTATTGATTTTGATGATGAAATTAGAACTTTTGTCTTGTTATCAAGTTCGCCAAAAATTTGAAATGGACTTGTTGTGGCAGTTAATAATTTGTTTGGATCTATAAAAATAAAATTAGAGGATGTTACTAGGTCGATTTTAGGAGAAGAGGCTAAGATGAGTGCATCGAGTGAGGATGTTGCTTCAGATTCAGCACTAATTATGAATGAAAGAAGCAGGTTTGCAAAAAAGGAAGACAACAAGGGCAAGCGAAGAGAAAATTCCAAAAATAAGGGTAAAAGTAAATCTCGCGGTAAATATATAAAACCTGAGAGTTGTTGGAACTATGGTTAAATGAGGCACTATCAGTGAGATTGTAGAGCACTGTCAAAAAATTAGCACAACAGAAATAATCAACGAAGTAAGAACACCGTCAACATTACAGATCAGTGAGATAAGAAAGCCTTGATTTGTTTGTTGGATTCTCATAATGAGACTTGGATTATAGACTTGGGTGCCTTATTTCATGTTGCTTCACGTATAGACATTTTACAAAATTATGTGCAAGAAAATTGCCAAAAGGTTTACTTGGGTAATGATGAGGCTTGCAACACAGTTAGGAAAAGAGATATGCAAATTGGTACTAAATAGTATTGAAATTTAAGGATGTTAGACATGTACTTAACAAAGAATCTTATTTCAACAGGCCAGCTGTCAAATGATGGAGTGGTCATATCGTTTACAACAAATGGTTGGAAGATGAGCAAAGGGGCCTTAGTTGTGGCTCATGGTAAAAAAAAAAAGAAACCTACATGTATCTTCAATACTCACAATAGCAACATCAGTGATTGATTATACTACGTGGCATCATAAGCTGAGTCACATGAGAGAAAAAGAGATAAAATTAATGTTGTCGATGGGTAAATTACTGGGTTGTAAATCACTGAATTTGGACTTCAATGAGGATTGTGTGTTCGGCAAATAGAAAAAAAAATCAACTTTACAAAGGTGGAAGGACTCTAAAATTAAAGAAGCTGAAGTTGGTTTATGCAAACATGTGGGGCCCATTTCATGTATCTTATCTTAATGACTTACGTTATTTTGTTACTTTTATTGATGATGCTACTAGAAAGTTATGGGTTTATTTTTTCAAGCATAAATCTGGTGTGTTTGGTGTTATTGAGATTGGGAAGTATTAGTTGAGAATAAAACAAGAAACAAACTGAAGTGTTTGAAACTGATAATGGTGGAGAATACTATGATGGTGAGTTTGAGGCTTACTGTGCTACTAATGCGATTCAAATGTTGTAAATAATCCCAAATAAACTAAGATAGAATGAAGTTACTAAGCACATGAATAGGATGATCTTAGAGCGTACAAAGAGTATGGGACTACATACCGGGTTACGTAAGCAATTATGGGTTGAAGCAGTAAATACAGCGGCATATTTGATCAATAAAGGACATTTAGTTCCTTTGAATAATGGATTGCCAAATAAGGCTTGGTTAGGTAAAGATGTAAATTGATTCCATTTATGAGTCATTGGTTGGATGGCCTATATGCATATTGATTCCAATGATGGGGGTAAACTTGATGCTAAGTCTAAAAAATGCATATATTATAGGCTATGGTATTGATAACTATGGATATGGGCTGTATGATTTTGAAAATCGAAAAACACGCTAGAGTATGAAAGTGATATTTAATGAGTTTGTGTTGTATAAAAATAAACAGAGTCACCCAAGCAGGCTAAAAAAAATTCATACATCGTAGAGTTCAAAAGGATCCATATTAGAAATGTCTTATAACCTTAGGATACTAACACAATCTACTCCACAAGTAGATCCATAAACTCCTCCTCCTAGGAGGTTTGATCGTATCAGTAAACCTCCAATGTATTATTCTCCTTCTTTATACTATTTACTGCTAATTGATAGTAGTGAACCAGAGTATTTTGAGAAAGCTTTATAGGCGGAGACTAGGAAGGAGTGGAAGTATGCAATGGATGATGAGATGGATTCTCTCTTATCAAACTAAACTTAGAACTTGGTTCAATTGCTTAAGGGAAAGAGAGTTTTGCACAACAAATGGGTATACAGGCTTAAAAAAGAATCTGGTGGGAGCAAACGATATAAAGAAAAATTAGTAGTAAAGGGTTTTGAGCAGGTATTGTCTACATCAAAATCTCTTCCCGTACTGTGAAGATTTTTACCATCGAATGTGTCCTTAATATTGTGGCTATTGAGAATTTACACTTAAGAGGAGTTAGATGTAAAAACTGTAGTCTTTCATGGGGATTTGGGGGAGGACATTTCTATGTATCAGCCATAGGGTTATGTTGTTAAAGGAAATGAGGATCAGCTATGTAAGTTCGTGAGAGTCTATATGGGTTCAAACAAGCGCCTAGACAGTTTTATCAACGGTTTGACACTTTTATAACGGATATAGGGTTTAGTAGATGTCATGGGGACCACTATTACAATTTTAAGTAACTTGGTAAATTGTATCTCATACTTTTATTGTATATAGATGATAAGTTTATTATAGGTTTAAACATTGATATGATTGCTACTCTCAAGGAACAATTGTCCAAGGATTTTCCAATGAAAGATTTAGGTTCTACAAAGAAAATCCTTGGGATGCAAATCAGCAAGGCCAGAATGAACCAAAAGTTGAAGTTGTCGCAGGAAAAATATGTTAAAAAGTTACTCAAAAGGTTTACAATGGAAGGTGCTAAGCCTATTAGCACAAAGTTGGCAAGTCACTTTAAGTTCTTAAAGGGAAAAAGTAAGCAGTAACTGATGAAGAAAAGAACTACATGGCTAAAGTTCCATATGCGTCGGTGGTAGACAGCTTGATGTATGCTATGGTTAGACAAGGCTAGACATTGCTCATACAGTGGAGTTGTCAGCAGGTTCATGACAAATCTGGATAAGAAGCATTAGGAGACAATGAAGTAGATTTTGTGGTATCTAAAAGGTACTTCTGATTTGGCTTTATGTCTTCGGGGTTCTGATATTTGTTTACAAGGATTTATAGATTCAGGTTTAGTAGGGGACATTGACAACAGGAAGAGCACGACTAGGTATGTGTTTACTTTAGGAAGTATAGCAGTCAACTGGGTCTCATGATAAGAAAATAGTGACTATTTCTACAACGGTAGCGGAATATGTGGTAGCCACGGAGGTGTGCAAGGAGATAATATGGTTGAGGAGCCTCATAAAAGAGTTGGGTAAGGAACAAAGAAAGTTATAAATTGTTCAGTGATAGTCAGACATAGGGTAAAGAATGCAGCTTTTTCATTCGAGGACCAAGCATATCAACATAAAGTATCGTTTTATTTGCTCTTTGTTGGAGGATGGGCAATTCACTTGTGATAAAATTGACACAAGGGATAATCTAATAGACATGTTCATGAAGGTGATTACTGCGGAGAAACTGAAGGCCTGTTCAGCTTCTGTGAGTTTCCAAGCTTGAGTAGGAGGCTGGGTGCTATGGTTGTTAGTGGTTGTTGGTGATGGTTGATCACTGTTGACATTTGGAAGGTTATTCTGAATTAGTCTTCAAGTGGGAGATTATTAATTATGAAGTCTGATCTAAACAAGGGTGAAAGTATACTTTTTCCTTTTAGGATTTTTTATTTGTGTGCACTGGGGTTCCTTATAACTGTAAACGAAAGTCTTATGGTTGCCTCCATTGTAACTTTGTAACATTTTTCTTCATCATAGTGAAACACTTTAACACCCAGTGGATGTACGATTAAGCAATTACCTTAAGTCAGAAGCACATAAATCTCTGTGTCTCGTTCTCTTCTTGTTTGTGTTTTCTTTTCTATTCTTGTTTGTCTTTGATTGTGTACATTTGCTTATGTGTTTGTACGTAGGGATCCCCAATAGAATAAAATACTGTGTACGATATACAAGGGTACAAGTTCAACAATACACAATAAAATATGCATAGACATGGATGCATATGATATAATCATGCAACAGTAATCTCCATCATTCTTTTTTTAGATGGTGTTAATTTTATGCGAAACCTTTGACCTTAACAATTTTTATAGGCTTATGATAATTGAGTTACATTTAAATATGAAACACCACCAAATATGCCATTTTACCTAAGTAAAGGCAAACCAAAATCACATGGATGTGTTACATCCTCAAAGAATAATAAATAATCATATTTTCTCATTGATTTTCCAACCATATCACTACAAATCATTGCTCACACGCAAGCATTTCTATAACCCAAAAATATAATAAGTCCCAAAGTAATTTCCATCATATGACTACTCTCAAGTTATATATATCCTCTAGGTAGGGATGAAGTTAGAAATTTATATATAAGTGATATAATCAGTTGCACTTCCAAATTTTGGATTATATATAACTAAAAAAATAATTAAATTTTAGTTAGGTTCATTCGTAATCTTAATTTTTAACTCAAAAATTTATAAATACTAGTGGTGTTTTCATGATCGAACGGTCAATCATTTTTTAAAATTTTAAGGGGGCCAAATCATAGCATAAACTTTTTTTTTTGTAAAATTTTACATATACGAACTGAGATTTTCAAAATTAAGGGGTCATGGTCCCTTCTACCCCCATAGTAGCTTTGTCGCTGCGATTTAGATCTCTACAAATTAAGACTATCACGATGATCAATACATGATGAGGGTCAAAACTCCAATACCCAACTCTTATTTTCTTTCTTAACCTTTTTTCTCTCTCTCTCTCCCTTTCTCTACCGGCTACAAAAGGAATAAATGGAGATTGGCTGGAGAACAAATGCAAATGAAGGAAAAAAGAAAGAGAAAAATAGGCCGGTTCCAAGTCTAAAATATAAATCTATATCTAACCCAAAATAGAAAAATAAAATAAATACCATAACCAAATCAAATCTCAAGTCCAAATACTAAAATAATTCATAAATATTAAATAATATTGACCAGGAATAAATATTGAGGATTAGAAGTTTTTACAAAATTTTTAAGAAATTAGGCCATCAGCATTCAAACGTCTTTAGGCTTACTCGAACACTGTCACAAAGAGACTTCCCTAATTCTAGGCTCAATATTGTGATTGAATGAACAATTGAGTCATTTTTTGGCATTTATATGGTCAATTGAGCATTCAAATGCCTATTACATTTGAATGCTTAAAACCAGAAGTATTGTTTTTTAGTTTGTTCTTGGCCTAGATCCAACTTTAAATGCCCAAATTCAACATATCAGCCAAGGATTTTCAATAGAAACACATTTTGGTATTTATATCATCTTAATACATGAATATACTATTGGAATTCTCTATATATTGAGCATACATTAATTGAATTTTTATTTTGCCAAACATGGGATAGAACCAAGTCAAAGATGTGGATATACATGATAAGGTCTGCTTTATTATGAACTATATTGTTGGGTCTATGTGCATCTAATAGGGAAAATAAGGTTAGATGGTTAGTATGTGTCAGTTGTTAAGTCCACTGTAGGCATTTTATGGAAGGGCCAGTGAGATTAGGATTTACCGTCTATATATTAGTTAGATTCCCTCTCTTTATAATATATAGAGATATTTTTTCCCACTAATAACCGTGATATTGATTGTGATAGAGAGGATGATCAAGCCCTAATAAGTTTTCTAATTCCAGAATTAATGTAATCACAAATGAAGTAAGATCATGAAGCAAACAGACATGTGCTTTTTGTATTAATTTATTTTGATATTCCTATATTTACATACACATAATAAGATTTATTTTGCTTACATATACGTCATCAATGTCATAACATAATAAAGAATCATGTAT
>QLOD02000891.1:0-10326 GCA_003260245.2 Sideroxylon spinosum | reverse complement strand
AAATATTTGAATAAATTTATTTATTTTAATATGATAAAACAAAAATAGATAAAGTAATAAAATATATATAAATGTTTATAACAGAAAAAGAAAACAGAATGAAAACATTTTTTTTTTTTTTCAGTTTTCTGTTTAAGTTTTTATTTTTTTAGAAATAAAAAAACAGAAACAGATTTAACAAACATGTTTTTGTTACCCGTTTACAAAAGTTTGAAAACATAGACAGAAAAAAAGAAAACTAAAACGTTACTAAACAAGGCCTATGCTATATACTTTACGAGTCGTTCTTGCCGGGGTACTTTTTGTCGTGGCTTGGGATGGTTTTTTCTTAGGGTAATTGAAATTGTAGGATAAATGTAGTCCTTTTTCTTCTTGTACAAAATGGGTTCTGTGAAGAAACCACCTCACCAACTCAATTTCTGGGAATCCCTCCATTGAGAAATGGGTTTTGTTGAAGAACCATGTCAGCGTCGCTTCATGGAGAAATGGATTGTCTTGAGCAATTATTTTAGGGCGTAACTAAAGCAAAAATTTGTGGAGGAAATGGAAAATTGATTGAAATATAATTTGTTTATATGTACTCATTTTTATAATTATTTTATTTTATTTTATCAAATATCTAATCATATTTTTATTTTGTTAATCATGCTAAAAATAATAATAAATTTAATATTTTTTATTTTATTTTGCTCCCCCTATCTTTTCTCTCATCTTTTCTTTTACTTCCACAAATTCTTATTTCTTAAAACTTATCTTTTTGTTTGTGAGTAATTTTGGAAAAGAAATGCAAAAAACGACATGGTTCTTTAAATCTTTTAAAGCAAAAAATTTAGGCCTCGTTTGATTTATTTTTGTGTTTTTTATTTTCTATTTTGACTTTATTTTTCATTTTGTACTTTTGAAAACAAAAAAAACAGATCAAACGCATTTGGCCACCTGCATTTTCAAAATTTGTTTTAGAAAACAAAAAAATGAGTTTACACATGAAATAAAAAATTATAAAAAGATGTTTTGAGTGTTTTTAATCTAAAACGAGGAAAATATCAAAACAAGAAAAACAAAGTATCTTTTGTTTTCATGTTTTTGGACTTTTAACACATAAAATGAAAATAGAAAACAAAAAACAAAAAAGTAAACTAAATGTCACCTTAATTTTTTAAATTTTAATCCTCCTAACAGTGGAATGAAATAGAAAAGAGAAATATGGTTTAATGAAAATTTTGAAATGATACTTTTATCCATGAAATAAAAATTAAAAAAAAATTATAAACATATCCTAATGTAAACTAAACCATTCAACTTTATCACTTGAGTAGGCTTTTATTACTCTTATCAAGTTTCATTCCTTTAACCCTTCACCCTTGTCATTTCAAGTCAAGAAAATCAAGGTAAGTTAATTTTTTTTTTTTTTCAAATGATTTCATTGTGTTCTTATCTATTTTTGGTTTGATCTCGTTTTTGAATAGCGCTGTATTTTTCAATTTTTTTTTGTTTGAATCATGTTCTCAAATGGGTGATAGAACATAATTATATTATATACCTTATAGTGCCAAAAATAAAAAAAATTAACAAAAATATATATGTTAAAAACATGTTGCGGCTTATTATAAAAACAATGCAGCATCACTTAAAGGATAAAAGAAATTTAAAACAAGGAAAAATAAAAAACAAATTGATAAAAATATGTATGTTGAAAGTACATTGCAACTTATTATATAGAATAAAGAAAAATGCCGAATCTACAACAAAAAAGAAATAGCAGAGTTGAAGGACAAAGAAATAAAAAACAATGGAAAAAATGAAAAATATAATGAAATATGCACGTTGAAAATATATTATAGCATATTATTAGAAAAACAAAAAAGAAAAAGAAATAGCAACAATACTTGAAGGACAAAAACAAAAATAAAACAAAGGTAAAAATAAAAAATTGATAAATATATGTACATTGAAAGTTCATTATAGATTATTATATAGAATAGAAATAAAAAAAAATCATAACTCTAGAGGGAAAAAAAAAAGAATAAAAATTTAAAAAATATAACTATTAAGAAAACTGAAAAGAGAAATACAGACGATTGCAAACATTAAATAAATAAAAAAAGGTCCAAATAAAAAAGGTATTGCCGGAAAACCTTTATCATTACTCTTTTAAAAAAAAAAAAAAAAACTGAAGGATAAAGTGGCATTAGACTGAAGATAAGAGGGGTATAATTGGAAAAAAAATAACCCAAAAGGGTCATTGAAATCCAAAGTGTTATTCACACTTGTTATATCATACTAGATATCTTTTTAATAAAAAATAAAATTTTTGGTATAAAAACACTGAAATTTTTTAAAAAGTAAAATAATATATAAAATATCTAATATATATATATATATATAAGTATTTCACGGCTAGGTCAAGCTTGGACCTATAAAATTAATTCCAATCCTTAAAAAAAACATAACAAGCTTAGGCGAACCTGGCAATCAAATTTAAAATATTCATCTTAGGTACGGTATAATTCTGCGCAAATATTTTTATACAAATGAAGGCATGTATCATGAAATCGATTAACCTAATTAAAATTAATTAAGTTACTTCAATTATGTAAGATGATTTGTTCGTTTCCAGGTAAATGTAATTAAAAAAAAAAAAAGTCTAACATGAATCCTGCCCCCACACGCTCGGGGCCTGTTAGGCACTCCCAAAAGGCGCTCCAAAAAAATGTAAAAATTATTGGAAATCTTTATAAATTTTTAAAATTTTTTTTAACATATTTTATATTTTTGTATTTCATGAAATTTTTATAATTATATATATATTCTAATAAATTTTTACAAACCCCAATAATTTTTCTACAAATCTCAAAAACTTTTCAACTACTTTCAATAAATTCTGACGTAAAACTGTTATGATGGAACCGAAAAAATCGTTTGGATGATTTTTCTCTTTAAAAAACTGAAACAAAAGTTAAAAAGTTTTACTATTTTTATTTTTCGTTATTTTTTATTGCACCAATCGAAATATTTAAATACAGTTCTTTCAAATGAGATTTAAAACCAGTTTTTTTTTTAACAATTTTTAGTAGTATTTAATTAAAAAATAACTAACAATTATCACAAATATTAAAAAAATTACATGCCAAACCCACATGTAGAGTCTCAGTTTGTTTAAACAATATTTGGACATAAGAAAACTCCTAGACAAATAAGGCAGACAAATGCGTTAATCTAAAAATTTTATATTAATATATAATTTATTTAAATTATATGAGTTAATCAATTATTTTACTATTTACATTTCTTCATTATATATTGTTAAATTTTGTTCATACTTCTTTCTCCTATATTTGTGTTCTTATAATATGCAATAAATTACCGAAAATTACTAAAAATCGACAAAAATTACCAATAATTATCAAATACCTAAAAGTTATAAAAAAAAATTATTAAAAATTAAACTGCCAACTTTTGAAAAAAAACACCAAAAAATACTAAAAATTGACCTCTAAATAGGTCCCCCCTTATTATATATACAAGTGGACAAGGCACGTGCAAAAAGCACCTGCCTATTCTTTTAAATTGAGATACAATTCCATAAATAATTCCATAAAACTTAAACGGGATGTTAAGGATAACAATAAATTTGAGTTCAGAAAAATAATAAATTTGAGAAATGAAAAAATAACAGGCAGCTCATGAATCTACTATTTCCAAAAGCAGTGGTAATGCAAAATTCAAAACTATGTAGAACTTGTATCAAGTACCCAAATGAATTAAAAAATATAGGGGTGTGTGTGTGTAAAAAGACAATTAAAGATTACAGAGATGACAATATTTTTTCCCTACAAATGATTAATAATGCCCTCTTTTCCAGCAAGTGCAAAGAGAACTTAGCCATACAAAATAGAAATTTAATATGTAACATCTTTCAGAATTTTAGGAGTAGCCTCTGGGTGATCTGCAGGGAGAAAACCAACTGGATGAGAAGTCTCCACAACATTTGGTGATCCTTCATTCACTGAGTTCATGAAGAATTACTAAAAACAAAACAAGAACATTATTCAACAGGAATTGAGCCCTCATTAAGTAGTTACTTTCAGAACGAATGGACTGAGCATCATGAAAAATAGGAAGAGGCTCAACCCTGTCTGCACGCCAAGTGTTAGTGCCAGGTTTCTTCGTCATTTTTAAACTCCGGCTTGGGTAGAAATTACCACACTCATGTCCTGAGGTCAACAACATAATTAGGAAAGACAGTAAAATCAAAGAAAAATATTAGCTTACTTAGATACCACAGTAATAAGTAATAAAAAAATAATCATAGGAGCTGAATTGTGCAGATACAAGATTGAGTGGTTAAATCATATACATCTGATATTTCCCAGCAAAGTACGGCCTCTGCTCTTCAAAAAATAGCTAATAACTCCAAAAACTTTTTGCAGGAAAATTTGATAAAATACAATTGTGTTGTGCAAATAAATAACTAAAAAACACTTTCAATCTAGTATCTCAAAAAACTGCTTTCAATCACCCAAAACTAAAGTAACCTATATGTAAGAACTCAAATGAACAGATATTTAAAGGCACAAGATAGGCCACGCAAGTGATTAACTAAAATTAAAAAATAAAAATCAATTAATAAAATCACAATAATAAAATTGAAACCCACTTCAAAATTCTGCAAAAAAGAAAAAGAAAAAAGAAAAAGAAGAGTATAAGATGGGTATAAATTAAATGGGATAAAAATGAATGTATGTAGCATGGAATCTAGCAATCCCTCCTAATCACACAATTTGCAATGCTTGAAGAATAAAAATGAACAAGTCAAATAAAGCTAGTTGTTTCAGTAATTTATATGGGCTTCCAACTTTGAACTCAAAACCACTAATTAGATGGTGTGTATAAAGATATATATATATATTTGCAATGATCACAAATTCTATAGATTTTCTTTATATTTGTTTTCTGCAATCTTCCAGTATGACACCAAATTTCAACAAGTAAACAAATTAATTAAGTTTTTGTGATTTTTTTTTTTTTTTTTTGAGAGGAGGGGAGTGGAGAGGAGAGAAAAATAAAGAGATTATTAAAAGGCGGAACAAAATGCCATGTTGATGATATTATTACCTACAATTCCCTTCTATTTACAGATTACATTTAATTGATTAAACAAATTGTGGAATGAAATATATTTGTTCACCTCATTTTCCGCACCCTTTTCATTTTTATAACCTATTCTATTTTGAGGAAGATATCATGAATTGCTGTCAGGTCCACCCTTGCACAAGCCTTTTCAAGAGGAGAAAGCGTGGTTGGTGGCACCACTGAATTTTTAGTTAAACCCATCAAAACTATGATGCAACCCACAAATAACAAGGTGAATGAGGACATCTTAAAAAACATAGTTATAAAGCCACCAACTTGGCAACTACATTACCATTCTGGGTCAACTAATTAACAAAGTTTCACCTCTTTCTACTTGTGAAGGAGTGCTACTGCACTGAGAAGGACTTGATATCTGGACAGTCTCTAGCTTCATATTAAAGACATTTTTAAGCAAGTTCAACCAATGCAGTTGCATCTTAATCAGCATATTGTCCTTCCAATGATGAATCCATTAGCAACAAACATTTTTCCCCCTATCAAACCCAGTGCCTAAAGAAATAACAAAATAAGTAAAAAGTGATCAAGAAACCAATATAAGCAATAGTAAGCAGACATTTTCTTATATAATGAATTAATGTAGAAGTGGAAAGGAAGAGACTTCAGAAAAAAACTTCCAGATTTTCTTTCCTTTTTCTAGGTTAGTCCCTATACTATTTATGTGTCACTAAATGTTCCCTACTTTAAAAGTAAGGTTAAATTTTGCATGAAACAGGGCCAAAGACTATGTAGCTTACATGGAGCTGATCGCTTACATGGAGCTGATCGCTGACATGGAGCTGATCAAGTTTAATCCGGGCAAGTGTGCCAAAGCCTGATAGGTTGTATGTTGTATGGAAACTGGTAATGGGGCCAGCTAGAGCACATCTACAGTAACTCAGCCAAAAAACAAACCATACATCTATCAAGTTTCATTAGGGGTTGAGAATTTACAAGATAGTTTAGGAATTCCAAACTCCAAACCATATAACCACATGAACCATGAAGCACGTGGATGCTTCAAAATGGGTACAATATCTATCGGATACACACACTCCTTGAACACACCAAAATGTGTTGGGTATGCCACATAGCGTATTCAATTATTTTATTCTCTTCTTTCAAATATATGATTAAGTTTAGTCTAAATTTAGGTAGTTGATACCCCTAAAATCATAAAATCTTCTATCTCATAATTTGTAGTTTTATATTCGCTCTATGAAGAAAAAGTGAAATGAAAGGCAGAAGAAGAGGATTTCCGTGGATCATTCCCCTTGAAATCATAAAATTCCAAATCAAACCTAAACCAAAAAAAAGAAAAGGGTTATATGTCCAACGCCTAATGGGAGACATGTCAAACATGTATCTCGTGCAAACAGGACACCTTCTCAGAAATGCAAATCCTATTTTGTACTCAATTTCAGGTAGATAAGAAGATTGAGTTATTAAAATAGCAAACTAAGTACTGAGCCTATGCAAGAACATAGAGGAGTTTCAACTTTCAAAATACCGTCAAACTTCAAAAGCAACGTAACAATGATTTCAATCCCCCATGAAGTTCATAGTGGGGGATAACAAATTATTATGACAGTCCAATTTGTGCATTTAGAGGAATTGGTATCTGGTAGTGTCATCCACATTCTATTTGAGAAAAGAGAATACATATGGATCAACTTTAGTTTAACATTATCAGATGATTGAAATTTTAGTATAATAAAATAATGAAAATAATTAAGTAATCTCTCAACAGATATACCAGATATACCGCTCGCTGACACAATTCCCTTGCACAACAAAAATATTGCCATGCATATAGACTAATTAAACATGCATCTATGCAAACTTCTCTCAAACAACCTACCATGGATAATCTAAAAGGAGAAAACTTGGATCCCCTCCATACTTCAAAAGATGTGCACCCTTCTTTAATGCCACAAGCGCCTACATAATGTTTAACTCATCTTACGGAATACAAACTATCTGTTAACTAAAAATAAATAATAACAGTAGTATTAGCAACATGAATTATACAAAAAATAAAAATAAAAATTCTTAAAGGTGAACTTTTTGGCTTATTCATTCATGGAACTAACAGTTTTTATTTTAAAAATAGAAAATAAGTTCCAGCTAGATAATCCACCCCCAAAGGGTCAAGACCGACAAAAAGGTTTATGATTCATTAACCAAGATGACGCTGAGAAGAAGAAAGATAAAGCCTATCTTTTTTTTTTTTTTGGCTTATTCATTCATGGAAGAACCAAATATACCATTAAAATCCAAGAGCTTCTACAAATGTAAGTATTCAAAAAGACTTAAGAGATATTTCCACCATGAAAATTCATTAGAATCTCTGTATATGTGTGTCTGTTTTGTGTGTGTGAAATTGACATGAACTCTTAGCCTCAACCAATTTAACAAGAATACCTTGACGCTTGATATTAAAATGAAATTGATAAATACAATTGCAGTTCCTAGAAATCTATGCACACACAAATTGGAAAAAAAATGATGATAAGAAGATTAAACAAGAGTGTCTGAATCATTCACACAAGAAAAGGCAGTGGAGTGCCAAACCATTTACATTACCACTCGATAGAAGAACCAGTCTTGTCATTAGAAGCAGGGTTTTCAATTTGGGTTTTGAATTTTCTATAATCAACTTAGATCGCATCGCTTTAAAGAAAGCTCATGTGCAAACCCAAGAAGAAAATAAGGCAACAAGGTGTGTGTATTAATGATAATGATCTCAAAACATAAAGAGTGAAAAAAAAATAAAAATACACCAACAAGATCATCATTTTAAAGAATCAACCTAATTCAGAGAATGTATATGTGATTCAAGAGAAAAGAATTAACACCTACCCATCAAAAAAAATAAAACGTTCAACGACTCGATCAAAAGGGACTATTGCAAAGACCTCTTCATTCATTTTCAAAAGAAATTCACGTGCCTCTGTGTGTGCGTGTTTGTGTGCACGCCTGTATGCGTGTGTGTGAGAGAGAGAGAGAGAGAGATACACCCCACTTTTTACTTAGTTGGAGTGTGAAAAGTCAAAAGTGGGGTGCATTTAACAGGAAAAAAAAGAAACAAATGAAAAAAAAAAGGAAAGAAATGTAAACCCGGCCTAAAATGATTCAAAGGACGTCTAGTTTTTGACAAATTGCCTTAAAGACCTAAACTTTAGCTTGGAACCTTAATCTTTTGAATGTGCAAACAATATCTAATTATCTAGTTAGGTGATTGGAAAAAGAGAGTAAACTTTTTCTTTGTTTTTTTTTTTTTTTTTTTTGGGTTGCTTTCTCCCTATATCGATGAATCAAAACAAATTGTTAAGTATGTTCTTAGATGCCTCATATAAATCTAGCTGTTTCATTGTTCTTGTTTTTATTATGTTTAATATAAAACAGAGGAGTAAATGACATCTAAGTCTATCTAATTTTGATGGTATCATGTAGTCTTTCAAAACCAAAACATAACCTAAGCCATTGGCAGTGTAAGAAGGTTGGAAAGATCGAAACAGGAAAATATTAATAAAAAACTATGGTTTAAACAGTAGAAGTTCTCATACTTGTAAAGTGATATTGTGAAGCATGCATATCAACCTGGAAGGGAGTTTAGGATAGCCTGGGATCCCAACAGTCTGCTTTTGCACTTTGCAACCTGAGGTTTTCAGTTATCAATAAAAAGAAGGGAAAAAAAAATGCCTTATTGGAAACCCAAACTTAGGATTTTTATAATTACATAACAAAGAGATTAAAACTTAATTGCTCACTGTGACTTTGAGGGAAGTATACAACAAGGCGTCCAACAGGAGGCAAAGAAACAAGTGGCCTCGCACAAGCATTTGACAACTCTGAATTTATAACCTTGCTTTCCCCCGTTTCAATAAGAATTAGAACACTAAAACCGTGACATGAAAGTCTCAGAACTCAAAAACAATATAAATTATGTTAAAAGTCCTAAAACCTCTGTATTTACAACCAAATGGAATGGCCAGAAGAAGAACTCATTTAAGATTGAAAAGAATATTCTCGTTTCTTCAAGCCCAGTATTTCACTTGCGGGCAAGTAACCGTTTTCTTGGTGACAACACTACAGAGAGGTACAAGAAAACTTATGTATAAATGGATGACGAATAGAATTATTAGATGAGAACATAATCACAACTGCAAAGTTCAAGTAAAACTAAGGCAAATTATGGATGTGCCAATGCTAACAAACTTGATTTAATGCAAACTTTAAATTGTTTCCAGAAATATTAACAAACTCAGCTATAAAAATATGTTTGCAAAAACTTCACGGTGCAAAATTTATATACATACGTGGAACAAGGCCCCCACCAAAATGGTTCTATTTTTTCTTTCCGAAACACCATTTTGTTGTAGTGTTTGAGGCATGGTAAATTGACGAATAATGCATTATCTTTACAAAAAATTTCAAACTCTTTCAAGGTGCATTCCCTACCTTTATCATTTCTCAAAGACTTCAAAAAACAGCCAATTTGTTTTTCAGTCATAGTTCCAAATTCTTTAAATTTCAACAACATTTTTTTCTATTCTTTTAACATATAAACCCATGTTTTTCCATTGTAATCATCTGTAAAGGTAAGAAAGTACCTATTTCCACCAATTAAAAGAGGCTTGATTGGTCTGCAAACGTCTTAGTGAACTAAATTAAGCTTTTCTTTTGCCCTTGTCGATCTTTTCCCTTGAATGTCTTCTTCTGCTGCTTGCGTGACACAAACTTCACAAAGTTTGTTAGGATTTTCAATTTGGGCAAACTAGTCAACTTGTTGTTTACTGACAAAACCTTCAAAGCTCGAAAATTCAAATGGCTATACCGAAGATGCCAAAGGGTAGGCTTGTCATCTACCGTAGCCTTGAAATAGTTTTCTTGGCTGATGCACAACTTCAATGGAAACATTTTTTTTTTTTGGTTATTCTCTCATCCTCAATCAAATCATTGTTCTTATTATGAACATGTAAAGTTAAATTTTTCATTTCAATATGATATATCCTTTCAAGTAATTGGCCTAAACTCAAAATATTATTTTTCATGTTGGGAACGTAATAAGCATCTGAAATATAATCCTTCTCACCATTCTTGAGTCTAAAAAGAATTTTACCTTTCCCTTTAATTGGTCTTTGTGATAAATCTCCAAAAGTGGCACTAGCATGGTGGCCTTCTTTAAGGTCA
>QLOD02000767.1:0-10336 GCA_003260245.2 Sideroxylon spinosum | reverse complement strand
AAAATCATATTCAAGTAGTAACAATGAAAAGACATTAAACATGCTATTCAAATTAATCACAAATCTATCAAAGAAAATCAACGAAAAGACAGTTTGATTTTTTTTTTTTTTTTTTTTGGGGACTGAGAAGCACGGAAATTATGCACTAGTTAGTGGTCCACTGCAGAATAAGAACCACCGAATCTCTCTCTCTTTTTGTCTGATTAATATTCATACTTAAAAATTACTTCTCACCTCTCTAAATATTTTATTTATTAAAAAAAGTTTAAATATTTTTAAAAATAAAAAATTAGTAAATTAACAACTAAAAATAAAAATACATTTAGTAAATTTGTCTTTTATCTAAAATAGATAATCCTAATTTATTTTGCATAATTTTACACCTCAACCCCATATGGCTTTTGCACTAGAAATTGGGTAAATGAATTCTCTTTCTTTTTTTTTTTTTTTGTCAATCGCAACAGTATTTAATATTTCCTAAGTAAAGGGGTGGACTCGAATCAATTTGTCTAATCACAATCATTTTTTTATTAATTTGAATAACATATTTGTTTAGTATGAAAATAATTCCACCATTTCGCATGATTTTCGATTTTAAGTGTGTAAGTACGTCAAATTAAAGATTCAAATGTAAGAAAATATAAAGATATTGAAGATTCAGATAATTGGGACTGCAACGTTTTGTTTTAAGGTTGTTATTAATATTGAAGAAAAGAAGAAAAGAATGAAAGAGAGTATATTGAATTGTGTAGTAGGATGATTACAAGGATTACAATATATATAAGAGAAAATAATCCTAACTATGGTAGAACTCCTAATATGGTAATGATACAATATATGGTAGGACTCCTAATATAGTAAGATATACAAAATAAGGAAACCCTAAATTAAGGGAAACCAAATATATACATTACTAAATCTAATACCCCCCTCAAACTCAAGGTGGTAACGCAAGAATCAACTTGAGTTTGGAAGTTAACTCAGAGAAACGACCAGGAGGATGCGCTTTTGTGAATCTACAGTTTGATTCGCCGAAGATATAGAAATGAGACGAACAGTGCCATCTCTGACGTGTTGCGTTTTGCCCGACCATTCTGCAGTTTTGGCAAGCACTTGCTGAATAATAGACTCTACATCAATCATAGAAAATGATGGATCAGAAGAGGAAGATCCTTCTGGAGCAACAGCAGCAGTGGCACAAGAACCATGAGCTTTGGCAGAAGACTTAGAGGATCCCTTTGTTTTTTTTTTTTTTGGATGAGTCTCAGAGGAAGAAGCCTTGCGATAGTCACGCGGAAAGTGACCTGGAGTTATCTTGTGGTAAGTCAAACACTCGCGAACTAGACAGTACTTAAATGAATGAGTCCCAGAGGAAGAAGTCTTGGGACAGTCACGCGGAAAGTGACCTGGAGCTGTCTTGTGGCAAGTCAAACACTCGCGAACTAGACAGTACTTAAATGAATGAGTCCCAGAGGAAGAAGCCTTGGGATAGTCATGCAGAAAGTGACCTGGAGCTATCTTGTGGCAAGTCAAACACTCGCGAACTAGACAGTACTTAAATGAATGAGTCCCAGAGGAAGAAGCCTTGGGACAGTCACGCGAAAAGTGACCTGGAGCTGTCTTGTGGCAAGTCAAACACTCGCGAACTAGACAGTACTTAAATGAATGAGTGTGAGATAGACCCCTGTTGTGACAATAGACACAGGGGTGAGGAAAACCCGGAGAAACAGCTTTCATAGTTTCAGCATGCAACAAAGACTCGGGCCGCGTGGCGCAACGTGATTCGACAACAGGCAGGGCTGATGTCAGCAGACGGAGAAAGCGCGTGAAGGCGCATGAACTCACACATTGATAGCAGGCTGCGCGTGAGGGCACATGGAAGACATACGCGAGGCGGCGACGGTGCATGGCGGCGGTTGATTTCACGCACGAACTTCAGGTTGCGCGTAAGGGCGCGTGAAAGATGATCTCCGGTCCTGGTTGGTGGCGTTAGATTGAGCTTTGGTTGGTGGTGTTTGACTCAGATTTGAGAGAGGAATCCGATGGTATATTTAGATGCAGGAATGAACACCAAAAGACCAACAACAGAGATGAAGAAAACCACAACATTCTTTAACACTACCAAAACCAGAATTTTCTGGGGAAGAAAAAAAAAATTAGAGCCTTAGCTCTGATACCATGTTATGAATATTGAAGAAAAGAAGAAAAGAATGAAAGAGAGTATATTGAATTGTGTAGTAGAATGATTACAAGGATTACAATATATATAGGAGAAAATAATCCTAACTATGGTAGGACTCTTAATATGGTAGGACTCCTAATATGGTAATGATACAATATATGGTAGGACTCCTAATATGGTAAGATATACAAAATAAGGAAACCCCAAATTAAGGGAAACCAAATATATACATTACAAATCTAACAGAACTCAATTTGAAACACAAACGAATCGAAATCAAATGCAAATTGTTTTATTAAAAAGGGTGATATATATATATATATATATATGGCAATTGAAACCTTACTGGAAATGGACTTATAGAGAGCGAGAGGGTGAGAGATTATCATAGATTTAGTGTGTGTATATATATATAGGTAGGAAGTTGAAGCGTTTCTCACAAAATTTAATGAGAGCATCATTGTCCCGATTTTGCGGTCCTTGTTTTGCAATGCATTAATATACTTTCAATATATACTTTCCAAATATAGTTAATCTGTCGGATCATTTTTCCAAATATAGTTAACTTGTTGGATCATTCCCAATGCTAATCCGTCTTCATAGCTAATATTTATAACATTGGAATATTAATTATTTTTTTAAATTCTTTGTTTAATTTTAATAATTTTCCATATATACGAAATTGTTTAAAAATCACATTATTATTGATTATATATCATTTTAAAAATAAAATTTTAATTTAATTTATTAAAAAATAAAATGTAAAAAATTAATACTATCTCTTAATAAATTAATAGAATATATCAATTAACAATAAATCAATATCTAAAGTAAATATTCAGCTGAGAAAAAGGAAAAAAGAAAAGTAAAGAATTACTTTATTTTTTATAAATTTGAGTCCCTGCATTTAGAAACTCTTTCTTATTAGTCTGTATTTAAGATATTGTGTGTGTGCGTGTGTGTGTGTGTTTTTTTTTTTTCGTTGCCCAACATCTCTATTTTGAATATTTGTTTTACATTCAAATTTAAGTTTAGAGAATATAATGCAAGAGCTTTAATTATAATAATTTTTGTAACCTTTTATCTCCCCCACATGAATTAAATAGTATTATTATATGTCAAATTTTGTAAATTAAATTTTCTTTAACTATTATTATGTATTTAAAATATTTTTGAAACTTAAATGTTTAATAAAAGAAATTCAAGATTTTTAATTACTAAATGCAAATTCAATAATCAGTTGACCATTAAACAGGCTTTTTTACTTTAATATATATATATATATATATATATATATATATATATTTATTAATTATACAATTAACAAAATATTTGCATGAAATTACTTGCAAAAAGTGTGATGATGTCGTTATTGGTCCCGACGACACCCATAAAGGTGACTCGACAACACCCAGCACACTTTTTGCAAATAGTTCTATGCGAGTGCTTGACGACATCCATATGGGTGTTGTCGGGGCCACTGACGACACCTTGTTGTAATAGATCCCTCAACTGTTAGCCTGCTCATTTTCTCCTAATTTTTAACACTTCTTTCAAAACAATAACACAACAACTTGTTACCTCAAAAATAATTTAAAAAAATATAAGTATAAATAATTAAAAAACAAGTAATCATTAATAAAAAGAATGCAAAGATAAATATTTGGTAACTTCTAAATTAAAGAATAGAGTAAACATGATTAAACTAAAATAAAAACTTAATTAAAAAAAACTCCAAGTGACTACAGATATAGTATAAACCATCACTTAAGTTTGAACCCATACGAAACATATTTTTGTTTACATTTTCCAAATGAAAAATGTAAGAATAGTAGGAAATAAAAAAAGAATGCACCAGATCACTCCTTGCCACAAGGAGACCTCTTAATTATACGGTATGGTTGGTCCAGGTGTAGAGGCATATTGTTAGCTATGGTCGCTAGTGCCTCATTCATACATGGCTCCCCAGCCAGTGCATCCTCAAGACGTGCCTCCACTCCTGCTGCAACTGGTGCATACTCCACATGTGCCTCTCTAGTCGATGGCTTATGTAAGCATGGCTCGTCCGTTTTTGCTATTGAGACCTCATGTGTAGGCTACATCATAGGAATGGACTCGTCTACTCTTGTTGTCAATAATGACATGCCTGTCCCCCATACTCTAGGTCGTCATGTGTAAGTTTTAACTAGTGCCTGGGGGACTGTTATTGACTACTGTGTAATAAATGTAGCTGCAGGTGATCTAGATGTTAGGGATGTAGAGAATAGCTCTGTGTCGAGAATCCTAGACCAGAAGTCTTCCGTATTTGATGAGAGTGAAGCGCATGTCTTTATAGCCAGTGGTGGACTTTATAGCTCGATACTGGGATCTGAAACATGTACGTGTGTCTTGCTGCTCTGTTACTCAACACTCGGTGTTGACAATGTTATGCACGGCTCGTGTATGTGGCTCGAGATGGATGCTGGAACTATGGAACTGGTCGGCATGTCTGAGTTCGGCACTGGTGGTAGAGGTAGATCATCTCAGGCCTTGGGACATATACTATAGGATGCCTCCGTGCTCGTCTAACAATAGGCTATAATCTGCAGGGATGCGATGGATTGGACTAAGAAGATGAGCCTGTCTGACTAGTAGATATGGATGCCCATAGTTTCTCCTCATGATTGATCACCGTGATCACTAGTTATGCCTGTTGCATAATTTACTATAATACCTGTAGGTGACCGGACTGATCCGCTTGATCGACGCTTGCTACCATGAATCGCGCATGGTCATAATAGTATTAATCTACATTGTATAAAGAATTAATAAAGATAAATACTAAAGTAACAAAAAAAAATAGATGCATAACTAAAACACCACACTAGGATCGAAATATCAGCTGTCACTGACTAAGACCCAATATGAAGCACATGTGAGGGTGGTACGATGTGACTTCGGATGATCTGACCATATGGAAGGAGAATCGACTCCCGTCGTCTACCCCACTCCTCAACGTATTATTGATGGTATTATACTCAGTTCATATTCCCGTGTAAACTCGTACAGACAAGCATTTATATCAAACTCTAGTGAGATCATCTGACAGAGGCTAAACTGCCTCATAATGTGTCTAGGCAGGTAGTAGTCGACAATCTCGTAGCATATTGGTGGACATATTGAGTGTCACACTGCCACTTTAGCATGGCAATAATCTGGAAGAGTGCTTAAAATTGACTCTAAATATGGACACCAAGTCACCTGGTCTTTCTGCATGAACGTGAGCGGCTCTCTGTAGTCCTTCAATGGCCTAGCAAAGCTAACCATAGCTCCACCTTCAATCGGCATCCCATGGATCAACTGGATGACCAAACTTCTCTAGTACAGGAATAAGTGGAGAGGTGGTCATGTAATGACTGGCCGGAACTGTGTTAGTCTCTCCCATACCAAAACTTATTAGTAGGAATAATAAATTTAAATTAAAATCACATGCTAACGTCAATGTAATAACGTCTGATAACAAACATACAAATACAGTTTCCATTATACCTGACATGCAAATCAGTCCTGTTATGTCAGCCGTATGTGCGGTGGAAGCTCAGCACAACTCCTTATACGAGCAGGTTAAACTAGTTACTCCCCAAGTTAGCCTATTACACGTATTCCCATAACAAAGTTAGGTAATTTAGCTTCACCATATTACCTGAGTGGTTTGACAGTAGTTATGCCCCGATAATGATAAAAATCAGTATGCAGGCATGGCATTATATGTCCGCGTTTGTAGCCCCTTTTGGCAATACTAAGTAATGCTTCGTAAGCCAATTCATCTTCAATCGACCCCTCTTGAATTCTGTTGGATCTGGGGTCCTCCCAAATAGCTTATGGCACAATACCTGCCACGTCACCCAGTCCACGCTAGTCATCTATCCCCTTCATGGGCTCCCTCCGTCAACCCATAGGCCTAAAATGACCTCCATATCTTGTAATGTGATAGTCAACTCACCGACAGGCAAGTAAAAAATATATATCTCTTGCCCCCATCGCTCTACTATGGAAGTGAACAGTTGTTAGTACAGATGGATAGCTCCCAACCTACGTATCCTGTAGAATCTGACCATATGAAGCTACTGCAGGACACGTTGATCTTGAGGTGGACCTACTTTTGCCCTATTGTTGCTTACATTCATAGTAATTAGGCGATGCTGATGGAAGTATGAAACCAATTTGTAAAATGTTAGCTAAACTGCTATAGTAATCGGTAAGCTTCTCGCATCACGTAGTACATTGAAACACTCAGACATGTTAGTACTCATTATTCTGTATCTGTGAGCCCTACCATAACAATAAGTCTACTTTTCTTTTTGGATGTCATCTAGGTATTTCTATGCTTCTTAATTAAGAGACTTTAGGAAATCCATTGCCTAGTTAAACTGGCGAACTTAACTGATCCTCAATGCTTGATTCAGTTGGTCAATTAGTTATTTGCCGGGTTATTTTTTCTTGAAGTTGGCCTCAATATGCCTTAAGCAGAAGCAATAGTGGGCATTAGCCTAACCGGAATGACAGAAAGCAACTGTAATTTTCATGACATTATGCTCGTCAGAGATTAAGCACAACTATAGCTCTCCGCACACATGCCTAGGAAGCATCCTCAAGAAGTATATCAAACTATCATAGTCCTCCTTATCAACTGATGTAAATTTAGAGGAAAAACTTGTAGGTTTGTATTTTCGATTATTGCTATTAGTAGTTTTCTAGTATACTTGCCACACAAATGTGTTCTATTAATCGATACAAAAGGAAAATAGTGATCGAATTCGTCAATTCATCATGAACAATCAACGAACAACAGATTATGGCTCGAACAACATGAATCTTGGGGACGATATCCTCTTATCGAAGTAACTTTAGAAGAGATTTAAATTGGTAAAAGTTTCATTCGAATAGTCTTTATTTGTGACAACTCGTTGACAAAGATGTTGAAATTTGAAATTTTTTAGTAACTTATCTTAACTTAACTTAACCTAACTTATGTAACTATGGTTGAATATGAATTTTATCTAAGTAACTAAAGTTAAAACAAATATAATTATTTTAAGTATAAATGATAAGTCAACTGCAAACTAACTTTAAGTTTTCATTACTTAATGTATTTAAATTTGGTAATTAATTTAATAAAGTTTAATCTAATTAGAAATAATATAGGTTAAATTATAATTAGAACTGTAAGTTTTCTTAATTAATATATTTAAATTAAGTAATTTAAATAGAACTGTAAGTTTTATTAATTAATATATTTAAATTAAGTAATTTAAATAGATTACTTAATTTTTTTACTAAATTTACAAGTGTTTAGTTTATTCTTTAAATTAGAGTTACAAAGTAACTTGAATTTAAATTCCCTAACTATAAATTTATTTAATTTAAATCTATATCATTCAAAATTGCATTTAACGCAACTTACATTTTAAATTAACTTAAACTAGCTAATTATAGTATCTAATTTATAAATTTAAACTAACTTAAATTTTAGTTCAAATTAAATATAAATTGGTTACGTATGAATTTAAATTAACTGTAGTCTAATTTAAATTAACTTGTTGTCATGTAAAACATAGAAAAATACACTGTCATCAAATTTAAATTAACTAAAATTTTAAATTAATTTAAATTAGTTAAGTATAAATTATGTTAACTTAAATTTCAGTATAAATTGAATTTAAAATAGCTAAGTATAAAAATAAATTAATTTAAATCTATATCATTTAGAATTTAATTGGAATTAACGAAAAATTTAACTTAACTTAAATTAGCTAAATATGAATTAAATTAACTTAAATTTAGTATAAATTGAATTTAAATTAGCTAAATATAAAATTAAATTAACTTAAAAAAATCTATCTAATTCAAAAATGAATTTAAATTAACTTAAGTTTTAGTATAAATTTAAATTAAATTAAATGTTATCATACAAAATTGAATTTAAATTAACTTAAGTTTTAGTATAAATTTAAATTAAATTAAATGTTATCATACAAAATTGAATTTAAATTAACTTAAGTTTTAGTATAACTTTAATTTAAATTCGCTAAGAATAAATTTAAATTAACTTGAACTTATATCATTCAAAATGGCAAATAAATTAACTGAAATTCTAAATTAAATTAAATTAACTAAGTATAAATTTAAATTAACTTAATTTGTTTTAATATAATTTGTACTAAATTTAGAGATCAAACATAATTTTACAAAAAAGGGTAAATGTAAAAATTTTTGTTCTAACATAGTTTCAAATCAAACACAATTTTAACATAATTTGTACTAGTTTACAGGTAAATACACATTCAAAATACTCAATACACATATTAAATAACTCAACTAAAATTAAATTTCAAACAAAACCCAGACCAAATTTTGATTTTAGCTAAAAGAAAAGCATCAATGTCAAACACAGTGTAGTGAACCAATATCAAACACAAAGAGTATATCCAAGACTTATCATCTTCATATCATGCAATCCAAACAAAACACTCAAAACATTCAAATCAAGTACTCAAATACTCACAGCATTGACAAAATGCAGTTAACCAATAGGTGGTGTAAACATATATATATGCATAGTCCAGTTGAAGAAGGAACTTACACTTTTAGTTGTTAGAGATAGAAATGATAGTTTAGAATAGTTGGAGTAGTCTCGAGCAGCCTAGAAGAGTCGATTGTTGGAGAGAGAGAGAGATAGAGAAAGAGAAAGAGAGAGAGAGAGAGAGGGGGAAGGAGAAAGAGAAGGTGTTTCGCACGAATTGAAAATAGAAGACAGGAGGCGTTGATAGATACATGGAGTGTGTCGTCGATGGCCTCAATGATACCCATTTAGGATATCGTTAGTGGTACTGACAACACACTTCAAACTCAAATTGGAGATGTATTATTTGTGACACTGA
The DNA here is from genome assembly GCA_003260245.2 of Sideroxylon spinosum. Lineage (NCBI taxonomy): Eukaryota > Viridiplantae > Streptophyta > Magnoliopsida > Ericales > Sapotaceae > Sideroxylon > Sideroxylon spinosum. The sequence goes on along the minus strand of QLOD02000767.1, from coordinate 1,234 downwards.
TAAATCTTAATACATATACTAATTATACAATTTACTTGAATACGCTGATGTATAACTATTTACATAATTGGGCCATACAGATTTTCTGTAAAAATGTCCTAATCCCTTTTGGAAAAACTTCAGATTTCTTTGTTACTCTTCCTTAGCCCAATTTCGTAAATAGTTACACGTCAGGGTAGTCAGGTGAATTGTATATCCCAAATAAAAATTGGGGTTGTCATCATAGCACTAATGAACCTTAGTATATGTATTACGGTAAAAAAGCCTAATTAAACATGTTTTTGAAACTCTACACCCGGCAATCAAGCTGCAGTCAATATTTGTTTTTTTTTTTTTTTTTGGCATCTTTTTTACGAGTAGTTTCCGGTAAAAGTAATTAGAGTTATTTATTTTTTCTGTTTTAATTTTGTTTCTCTCACTTTTCCTCCCCATGCACTTTTCTCACCCGCCAAACAAAAAATAGAAATGGGAGGCTATGTTATCTCCCTAATATTAATACAGAGACATTTGGATTTTGATATATTTATATTATTTTAATTCAAAAAAATATGAATATATTTAAATTATCGAATTTAAATTCAATGATCTTAGTTGATATGAAAATATTTAAATTATCGAATTTAAATTCAATGATCTTAATTGTATATCAACGAGCTGTCAGTCCCCTAAACCCCGAAAGATGAGCTTCAACATCATGAATTAGAAACAATGCAGTCTGTTATGTTTTATTGCCATGACTTTCTAGAGACAATGCGTATACATTTTTGAGATGATATTATTTTACCATATACACACTTATATATGTGTGTGTATAGATATGTAACAAATCTACAAAACCCAAAACGTCATAAAGTCGTCTTATTATCATACATGGGGTGAACCACAACAATTGAAATACATGTGTATATTCAACTTTATCAGCACCTATCATAACATCTGCAGATACCAAATCGTAGGCAAACACCATCCACCGTATCCTTATAGTATGGGTTATGGATGCACCTGTCCTTGCACGTGGGGTTATCGCATTGCTGCTGAATATCCAATTCGAAAGAGCAAAGCGTCTTCTGAGCTTGACCACCTGTCAATATATGTGTGTGTATACAGACAACCCATTGACGTCACCAATTAATATATATGTATATCTATATTAAAATTCGTGAGCATGATAATTGAAAATTAAATACAAAAGAGAAGATAGACGAGTCTCTGTCGTAATTTTTTTAAAATCATG
>QLOD02000732.1:0-10340 GCA_003260245.2 Sideroxylon spinosum | reverse complement strand
ACGGCCTTGGGTCTCCACTTAGTCATATGCTATACAATCTGTATCATCGAATGATGTAATATTTCTCCAAGACCATCGCCTCAATACAGGCTTTCCAGAAACATTTTATAATAGGAAAACGAAAAAAGACGTAGAAAAAGTTAAGGCCGATTTAATATTTAACGACCGCGCGGGGATAATGACGGCCCTAGCTCTCCATGTAGTTTTCTATTATGTTGTCTACTTCACCGAATGATGTAATAATTTTCTAGCGCCTTTGTGTCATTACAAGCTTTCCAGAAATATATTATAATAAGTAAATGAAGTTACGTAGCAAAACTTATGGCCGATTCAAGATTCTAACGACCCGCGGCCATAACGACTATCACAGGTCTCCAAGTAGTCTTTCACTATGCTGTTTTTATCCCCAAATGATGTAATAATTTCCCAGCGAATTCGTCTAATTGCAAGCTTTCCATAAACATATTATAATAACTAAACGGCATTACACAACAAAAGTTACCTCTGATTTAAAATTTAACCACCGCGAGGGCTTAACGACGCCCTTGGGTCTCCACTTTATCTTATGCTATACAATCGATATCTTCGAATGATGTAGTAATTCTCTAAGACCATCATTTCAATACAGGCTTTCCAAAAACATTTTATAGTTAGAAAATGGGGTAACGTACAAAAGTTAAGGTCGATTTAACATTTAACGACCGTGCGGGGATAATGATGACCCTTGGTCTCCATGTAGTTTTCTACTATGTTGTCTAGATCACCCAAGGATGTAACAGTTTTCTAGAGCCTTCGTCTCATTACAAGCTTTCCAGAAACATATTATAATAAGTAAACGGAGTTATATAACAAAAATTATGGGCGATTTAATTTCTAACGATCGCGCGGCCATAACGACGACCACATGTCTCGAAAGCGTGTTCCCTTATGCTGTTTGCATCCCCAAATGATGTTATAATTTCCCAAGACATTCATCTTGTTACAAGCTTTCTGTAAACATATTACAATAGGAAAACGGAGTTATGCAACAAAGCTTACATCTGTTTTAAAATTTAACAGGTATACTGATACCGTTGGGTCTCCCCTTAGTCTTATGCTATACCATATTATAATAAGAAAACGGAGTAATGAAAAAAAAGTTAAGGTCAATTTAAGATTTAACGACCGCACAGGGATAATGATGACCCTATGTCTCCATATAGTCCTCTAATATGCTGTCTACATGTAGTGTTCTACTACGCTGTCTACATCACCCAATGATGTAGTAATTTTCTAGGGCCTTAGTGTCATTATAAGCTTTCCAGAAACATATTATAATAAGCAAACGGAGTTACGTAGCAAAACTTATGGCCGATTCAAGATTCTAACGACCGCGCGGCCATAACGACGATCACAGGTCTCGTAGGAGTCTTTCGCTATGCTGTTCGTATCCCCAGATGATGTAATAATTTTCCAGTGAATTCGTCCAATTATAAGCTTTTTGTAAACATATTATAATAAGTAAGCTGAGTTACACAACAAAAGTTGCCTCTGATTTAAAATTTAATGACCGCGAGGGCATAACGACACCCTTGGGTCTCCACTTTGTCTTATACTATACAATCCACATCATCAAATGGTGTAGTAATTCTCCATGACCATCATCTTAATATAGGCTTTCCAGAAACATTTTATAATAAGAAAACGGAGTAACGTAGAAAACGTTAAGGCCGATTTAACATTTAACGACCGTGTGAGAGTAATGATGACCCTAGGTCTCCATGTAGTTTTCTACTATGTTGTCTACATCACCCAATGATGCAACAGTTTCCTAGAGCCTTCACCTCATTATAAGCTTTCCAGAAACATATTATAGTAAGTAAGCAGAGTTATAAAACAATAATTATGGCCGATTTAAGTTCTAACGACCGCGCGGCCATAATGATGACCACAGGTCTCAAAGGAGTGTTCCTTATGCTGTTTGCATCCCCAAATGATGTAATAATTTTCCAGCAAATTCGTCTAATTACAAGCTTTCCGTAAACGTATTATAATATGTAAGCAGAGTTATGCAGCAAAAGGTACCCCTGATTTAAAATTTAACGACCGCGAGGGCATAACGACGCCCTTGGGTCTCCACCTTGTCTTATGCTATACAATCTGTATCATCGAACGATGTAATAATTCTCCGAGTCCATCATCTCAATACAGTCTTTCCAGAAACATTTTATAACAAGAAACGGAGTAACATAGAAAAAAGTTAAGGCCGATTTAACATTAAACGACCGCGCAGGGATAATGATGACCCTAGGTCTCCATGGAGTTTTCTGCTATGTTATCTACATCGCCCAATGATGTAATAGTTTTCTGGAGCCTTCATCTTATTACAAGCTTTCCAGAAACATATTATAGTAAGTAAATGGAGTTATGAAGCAAAAATTATGGCCGATTCAAGATTCTAACGACCCCGCAGCCATAACGACTACCGCAGGTCTCAAATGAGTGTTCCGTTATGTTGTTTGCATCCCCAAATGATGTAATAATTTTTTAGTGAATTCGTCTACTTATAAGCTTTCCGTAAACATATTATAATAAGTAAGCGGAGTTACACAGCAAAAGTTATCTCTGATTTAAAATTTAACGACCGTGAGGGCATAACGACGCCCTGGGGTCTCCACTTTGTCTTATGCGATACAATCTATATCATCGAACTATGTAGTAATTCTCCAAGACCAGCTTACATCTGATTTAAAATTTAACGACCGCGTGGGCATAACGACGTCGTTGGGTCTCCCCTTAGTCTTATGCTATACCAACTGTATAATAGACGATGTAATTATTCTACATGACGATCCTCTCAATACAGTCTTTCTAAAAATATATTATAATAAGAAAACGGAGTAACGTAAAAAATGTTAAGGCCGATTTAAGATTTAAGGACCGCGCGGGGATAATGATGACCCTAGGTCTCCATATAGTCTTCTAATATGCTATCTACATGTAGTCTTCTACTACGCTGTCTGCATCACCCAATGATGTAGTAATTTTCTAGGACCTTCGTGTCATTACAAGCTTTCCAGAAACATATTATAATAAGCAAACGGACTTACGTAGCAAAACTTATGGTCGATTCAAGATTCTAACGACCCCGCGGCCATAACGACGACCACAGGTCTCCAAGTAGTCTTTCGCTATGATGTTTGCATCCCAAATGATGTAATGATTTTCCAGCAAATTTTTCTAATTACAAGCTTTCCGAAAACATATTATAATAAGTAAGCGGAGTTACGCAGCAAAAGTTACCTCTGATTTAAAATTTAACGACCGCGACGGCATAACGACACCGTTGGTTCTCCACTTTGTCTTACGCTAAACAATCTATATCATCAAACGATATAGTAATTCTCCAAGACCATCATCTCAATACAGGCTTGCCAGAAACATTGTATAATAAGAAAACAGAGTAACGTAAAAAACGTTAAGGCCTATTTAACATTTATATTTAGCGGCCGGATAATGATGACCCTAGGCCTCCATGTAGTTTTCTACTATGTTGTCTACATCACCCAGTGATGTAACAATTTTAAAGGGCCTTCGTGTCATTACAAACTTTCTAGAAACATATTATAATAAGCAAACAGAGTTACGTAGCAAAAATTATGGCCGATTTAAGTTCCAACGACCGCGGCCATAACGACGACCACAGGTCTCGATGGAGTGTTCTGTTATACTTTTTGCATTCCCAAATGATTTATAATTTTCAAAGACATTCGTCTTGTTACAAGCTTTTCGTAAACATATTATAATAGGAAAACGGAGTTATACAGCAAAGCTTACATCTGATTTAAAATTCAACGACCGCGCGGGCATAACGACGCTGTTGGGTCTCCCCTTACTCTTATGTTATACCATTTATATAATCGAACGATGTAATAATTCTCCAAGACAATCGTCTCAATACAGTCTTTCCAAAAACATATTATAATAAGAAAACAGAGTAACGTAAAAAAAGTTAAGGCCGATTTAAGATTTAACGACCGCGCGGGGATAATGATGACCCTAGGTCTCCATATAGTCTTCTAATATGCTGTCTACATGTAGTCTTCTACTACACTGTCTACATCACCCAATGATGTAGTAATTTTCTAGGGCCTTCGTGTCATTACAAGCTTTCCAGAAACATGTTATAATAAGCAAATGGAGTTACGTGGCAAATCTTATGGTCATTTCAAGATTCTAACGACCGCGCGGCCATAACGACGACCACAGGTCTCCAAGTAGTCTTTCGCAATGCTGTTTGCATCCCCAAATGATGTAATAATTTTCCAGCGAATTCATCTAATTAAAATCTTTCCGTAAACATATTATAATAAGTAAGTAGAGTTACACAGCAAAAGTTTCCTCTGATTTAACATTTAACGACCGCGGGGGCATAATGATGCCCTTGGGACTCCACTTTGTCTTATGCTATACAATCTACATCATGGAACGATGTAGTAATTCTCCAAGACCATCATCTCAATATAGGCTTTCCAGAAACATTTTATAATAAGAAAATGGAGTAACGTAGAAAATGTTAAGGCCGATTTAACATTAAACGACCGCGCGGGGATAATGATGACCGTAGGTCTCTATGTAGTTTTCTACTATGTTGTCTACATCACCCAATGATGTAACAGTTTTCTAGAGCCTTCGTCTCATTACAAACTTTCCAGAAACATATTATAACAAGCAAACGGAGTTATGTAGCAAAAATTATGGCCTATTTAAGTTCTAACGACCGCGCGGCCATGACGACGACCACAGGTCTCGAAGGAGTGTTCTGTTCTGCTGTTTGCATCCCCAAATGATGTTATAATCGTCCAAGCCATTCGACTTGTTACAAGCTTTCCGTAAACATATTATAATAGGAAAACGGAGTTATACAGCAAAGCTTACATTTGATTTAAAATTGAACGACCGCACGGGCATAACGACGTCGTTGGGTCTCCCCTTAGTCTTACGCTATACTATCTGTATAATCGAACGATGCAATAATTCTACAAGACCATCGTCTCAATACAGTCTCTCCAAAAACACATTATACTAAGAAAACGGAGTAATTTAAAAAAAGTTACGGCCGACTTAAGATTTAACGACAGCGTGGGGGTAATGATGACCCTAGGTCTCCATATAGTCCTCTAATATGCTGTCTACATGTTGTCTTCTACTACGCTGTCTACATCCCCTAATGATGTTGTAATTTTCCTGCGCCTTCGTGTCATTACAAGCTTTCCATAAACATGTTATAATAAGCAAACGGAGTTACATAGCAGAACTTATGGCCGATTCAAGATTCTAACGACCGCACGGCCATAACGACGACCACAGGTCTCCAAGTAGTCTTTCGCTAAGCTGTTTGCATCCCCAAATGATGTAATAATTTTCCAGCGAATTTGTCCAATTACTAGCTTCCCGTAAACGTATTATAATAAGTAAGTAGAGTTGCACAACAAAAGTTACCTCTGATTTAAAATTTAACGACCGCGAGGGCATAACGACGCCCTTGGGTCTCCACTTTGTCTTATGCTATGAAAATCTACATCATCAAGCGATGTAATAATTGTCAAAAACCATCATCTCAATACAGGCTTTCTAGAAACATTTTATAATAAGAAAATGGAGTAACGTAGAAAAAGTTAAGGCTGATTTAACATTTAACGATCGCGCAGGGATAATGATGACCCTAGGTCTCCATGTAGTTTTCTACTATGTTGTCTACATCACCTAATGATGTAATAGTTTTCTAGAGCCTTCATCTCATTACAAGCTTTCAAGAAACATATTATAGTAAGTAAACGGAGTCATGAAGCAAAAATTATGGCCGATTTAAGTTCTAATGACCGCGCGGCCATAACGATGACCACAGGTCTCAAAAGACTGTTCCGTTATGCTGTTTACATCCTCAAATGATGTAATAATTTTCCAGCAAATTTGTCTAATTACAAGCTTTCCGTAAACATATTATAATAATTAAGCGGAGTTACACAGCAAAAGTTACCTCTTATTTAAAATTTAACGGCTGCGAGGGCATAACGACGCCATTGGGTCTCCACTTTGTCTTATGCTATACAATCTATATCTTCGATCGATGTAGTGATTCTCCAAGACCATCGTCCCAATACAAGCTTTCCACAAACATTTTATAATAAGAAAATGGAGTAACATAGAAAAAGTTAAGGCTGATTTAAGATTAAACGACCGCAGCGGGATAATGATGACCCTAGGTCTCTATGTAGTTTTCCACTCTGTTGTCTACATCACCCAATGATGTAACAATTTTCTAGGGCCTTCGTGTCATTACAAGCTTTCCAGAAACATATTATAATAAGTAAGCGGAGTTATGTAGCAAAAATTATGGCCGATTTAAGTTCTAACGACCGCGCGGCCATAACGACGACCACAGGTCTCGAAGGAGTGTTCCGTTATGTTCTTTGCATCCCCAAATGATGTTATAATTTTCCAAGACATTCGTCTTGTTACACACTTTTCGAAAACATATTATAACAAGAAAACGGAGTTATACAGATAAGCTTACATCTGATTTAAAATTTAACGACCGCGCGGGCATAACGACGCCGTTGGGTCTCCCCTTAGTCTTATGCTATACCATCTGTAGATCGAACGATGTAATAATTCTCCAAGACCATCGTCTCAATACATTCTTTCCAAAAACATAATATAATAACAAAAATGGAGTAACGTAAAAAAAGTTAAGGGCGATTTAATTTTTAACGACCGTGCGGGGATAATGATGACCCTAGGTCTCCATATAGCCTTCTAATATGCTGTCTACATGTAGTGTTGTACTACGTTGTCTACATCACCCAATGATGTTGTAATTTTCTAGGGCCTTAGTGTCATTCCAAGCTTTCCAGAAACATATTCTAATAAGCAAATGGAGTTACGTAGCAAAACTTATGGCCGATTCAGGATTCTAACGACCGCGCAGCCATAACGACGACCACAGGTCTCCAAGTAGTCTTTCGCTATGTTGTTTGCATCCCCAAATGATGGATTAATTTGCCAGCAAATTCATCTAATTACTAGCTTTTCGTAAACATATTATAATAAGTAAGCGGAGTTACGCAGCAAACGCTACCTCTGATTTAAAATTTAACGACTGCGAGGGCAAAACGAGATGCTTGGGTCTCCACTTTGTCTTATGCTATACAATCTATATCATCGAACGATGTAGTAATTCTCCAAGACCATCATCTCAATACAGGCTTTCCAGAAACATTTTATAATAAGAGAACGAAGTAACGTAGAAAAAGTTAACCCTGATTTAACATTTAACGACCGCGTGGGGATAATGATGACCCTAGGTCTCCATGTAGTTTTCTACTATGTTGTCCACATCACCCAATGATGTAACAATTTTCTAGAGCCTTCGTCTCATTAGAAGCTTTCCAGAAACATATTATAATGAGTAAACGGAGTTATGTAGCAAAAATTATGGCCAATTTATGTTCTAACGACCGCACAGCCATAACGCCCACCACAGGTCTCGAAGGAGTGTTCCGTTATGCTGTTTGCGTCCCCAAATAATGTTATAGTTTTCTAAGACATTCGTCTTGTTACAAGTTTTCTGTAAACATATTATAATAGGAAAAAGGAGTTCTGCAGCTAAGCTTACATCTGATTTAAAATTTAACGACCACGCAGGCATAACGACGTCATTGGGTATCCCCTTAGTCTTATGCTATATACCATCTGTATAATCGAATGATGTAATAATTCTACAAGACTATCCTCTCAATACAGTCTTTCCAAAAACATATTATAATAAGAAGACAGAGTAACGTAAAAAAAGTTAAGGCCGATTTAAGATTTAATGACCGCGCGGGGATAATGATGACCCTAGGTCTCTATATAGTCTTCTAATATGTTGTCCACATGTAGTCTTCTAGCACGTTGTCTACATCACCCAACGATGTAGTAATTTTGTAGGGCCTTCTTGTCATTACAAGCTTTCCAGAAACATATTATAATAAGCAAACGGAGTTACGTAGCAAAACTTATGGCCGATTCAAGATTCTAACAACCCCGCGGACATAACGACGATCACAGGTCTCCAGGTAGTCTTTTACTATGCTGTTTGAATCGCCAAATGATGTAATAATTTTCCAGTGAATTCGTCTAATTGCAAGCTTTTCATAAACAGATTATCATAAGTAAGTGGAGTTACGCAGCAAAAGTTACCTCTGATTTAAAATTTAACGACCGCGAGGGCTTAACGACGTCCTCGGGTCTTCACTTTGTCTTATGCTATACAATCTATATCATCAAACGATGTAGTAATTCTCCAAGACCATCATCTCAATACAGGCTTTCCAAAAACATTTTATAATAAGAAAATGGAGTAACGTAGAAAAAGTTAAGGCCGATTTGACATTTCACGACCACGCGGGGATAATAATGACGCTAGGTCTCGATGTAGTTTTCTACTATGTTGTCTACATCGCCCAATGATGTAACAGTTTTCTAGAGCCTTCGTCTCATTACAAGTTTTCCAGAAACAAATTACAATAAGTAAACGGAGTTATGTAGCAAAAATTATGGCCGATTTAATTTCTAACGACCGCACGGCCATAACGACGACCACAGGTCTCGAAAGCGTGTTCCCTTATGCAGTTTGCGTCCCCAAATGATGTTATAATTTTCTAGGACATTCGTCCTGTTACAACCTTTCCGTAAACATATTATAATGGGAAAATGAAGTTTTACAGTAAAGCTTACATCTGATTTAAAATTTAATCGGCATAACAACGCTTTTGGGTCTCCCCTTAGTCTTACGCTATACTATCAGCATAATTGAACGATGTAATAATTCTACAAGACCATCGTCTCAATACAATCTCTCCAAAAATACATTATATTAAGAAAACGGAGTAATTTAAAAAAAGTTACGGCCGATTTAAGATTTAATGACCGTGTGGGGATAATGATGACCCTAGGTCTCCATATAGTCTTCTAAAATGCTGTCTACATGTAGTGTTCTACTATGCTGTCTACATCACCCAATGATGTCATAATTTTCTAGGGCCTTGGTGTCATTACAAGCTTTCCAGAAACATATTATAATAAGCAAACGGAGTTACGTAGCAAAACTTACGGCCGATTCAAGATTCTAATGACCGAGCGGCCATAACGACGACCGTAGGTCTCCAAGTAGTCGTTCGCTATGCTGTTTGCATCCCCAAATGATGTAATAATTTTCAACAAATTCATCTAATTACAAGCTTTCCGCAAACATATTATTATAAGTAAGCGGCCTTATGCAGCAAAAGTTACATTTGATTTAAAATTTAACGACTGTGAGGGCATAACGACGCCATTGGGCCTCCACTTAGTCTTATGTTATACAATCTATAGCTTCGATCAATGTAGTAATTCTTCAAGGCCATCGTCTCAATACAGGCTTGCAAGAAACATTTTATAATAAGAAAATGGAGTAACGTAGAAAAAGTTAAGGCTGACTTAATATTTAACGACCGCAGTGGGATAATGATAACCCTAGGTCTCCATGTAGTTTTCTACTATGTTGTCTACATCACCCAATGATGTAACATATTTCTAGGGCCTTCATGTCATTACAAGCTTTCCAGAAATAGATTATAATAAGTAAACGGAGTTATGTAGCAAAAATTATGGCCGATTTAAGTTCTAACGACCGTGCGGCCATAACGACGACCACAGGTCCCGAAGGAGTGTTCCGTTATGCTGTTTGCATCCCCAAATAATGTTATAATTTTCCAAGACATTCGTCTTGTTATAAGCTTTCCGTGAACATATTATAATAAGAAAACGGAGTTATACAGATAAGCTTACATCTGATTTATAATTTAACGACTGCGCGGGCATAACGACGCCGTTGGGTCTCCCCTTAGTCTTATACTAACCATTTGCATGATCGAACGATGTAATAATTCTCCAAGTCCACCGTCTCGATACAGTCTTTCCAAAAACATATTTTAATAAGAAAATGGAGTAACGTAACAAAAGTTAAGGCCGATTAAATTTTTAACGACCGCGCGGGGTTAATTATGACCCTAGGTCTGCATGTAGTCTTCTAATATACTGTCTACATGTAGTGTTTTACTACACTGTCTATATCACCCAATGATGTAGTAATTTTCTAGGGCCTTGGTGTCATTACAAGCTATCCAAAAACGTATTATAATAAGCAAACGGAGTTACGTAGCAAAACTTATGGCCGATTCAAGATTCTAACGACCTCGCGGCCATAACGACGATCACAGGTCTCCCAGTAGTCTTTCACTATGCTGTTTGCATCCCAAATGATGTAATAATTTTCC
>QLOD02000700.1:0-10341 GCA_003260245.2 Sideroxylon spinosum | reverse complement strand
ACCTACCAAACCATGTTCGAGAAGATTGTTTTAACCAATATAATGACTTCTTTAATTTACAAACTGACTCAGACTCTTTCTGAATAACAAAACCAAGAGGTTGTTGCATATAAACTTCCTCAGCTAGATCGTTATGAAGAAATGGATTCTTTATATCAAGTTGATATAAAGAGAAATGATAAACTATAGTGAAAGAAATAATGAGACGAATAGAGGCAATTTTAGCAATAGGAGAAAAAAGTCTCAGAAAAGTCCAGCTCATAAACCTAGGTATACCCCGTTGCAACTAGACGAGGTTTCTATCAATCCATAGTGCCATCAGGTTGAACTTTAACTATGTAGACCTAGTGGCACCCAATCCTGCACTTCTTGGTATCAGAGCCATGTGCTCTTTGAAGCAGTTCTAAACTGCTTCTCTGCTAAGGTATGATAAGATTTAAATTTCAGTCTTTTTAAATTAAATTTTTTGCATCAGCATGTTTATCTCTTGCTTTAATTTCTGTTGTGTCGTGGTCGCGAGTTGAGGCAGTTTTAGGAGGGGTAGCTGGTTTGTAAGTCCTCTGGATCTCGTTGACAGACATCTAGGAAAAGATAAAGTAGAAAAGATAATAACATGCTAATTCATTAAGTTTAATTAATTGATTTAAGTTTAAATCTATCCATCCTTAGCAGAGTCTTATTCAGCCATGCTCCGTCGTCTCCCTTCTCGAGCGTCAAGCTCTTCTAGCAGAAATAATTCTGCTCCTAAGAACGCCTCTATGGTGTATTATCCTGACCAAGCTCAGGAGTTAAATCAATGGACTATCCCTAAGATAGCTCCTTCCGAAATCTATCGAATAGGTTTCCTTGACAAAACCTTCGATAGGAAGGTTACCATAAAGAACATGGAGCAGACAATCACTATGGATTCGTCTGAAAAAACTATAGAACTTCTATCTATAGAAGATTTACAGACCTATTCTGCCAATTACAACTACATCCATATCGGATTAGTTCAAGTGGCCTTTAAGCCCCTTACACTTCCAGGATTGAATGCATCAATCCTTACCTGTTTACGTGATGGAAGGTGCCTCACGTTTAAAGATTCACTCATGGGAGTGATTCAGACAAGCCTGTGTCATGGACCAGTCTTTTTTAATGCCTATCCTAATCTCAGCCTTAGTCTGACCGATAGGCATATCTCTAAAGCTTTAAGCCTTAGGGTTCAATCGCATGGTTACGACTTCTTAGAAGGATCAGAAACCATAGCCATAATCTATAGGGTTCATTTTAAGGTCCTTAAAACCTTATGCCCTAATGTTCGACGTATCGAACAACCTGGACAAACTGTTCTCATAGAGACCAATCTTCTGTCCTCCAATATAGCAACCAATAGGATGCTTCGATGGGATGAAATAAACTTCCCATCTTAGTGGTCTTTACCACAGGTGGTCGACCCTTCTCCACCAACTCAAAAGGAAGTTGAACAGATCGTTCAATATTCCACAGGAGATGTAGGTATAAGCTTTTCTCCCACGAATCAGATTAGGATATTTCCTCCCAGAAATTCCTTAGATTCTCGATCTGATATCAGATCTGAAACCTCATCTAGACCCCCATATAGGGTGTCTATTCCACCATCGTCTGAACCAGATAGGAATCTTAACGATGAAGTCCAAGGAATTAGACTTTCCGACTCCCAGATTCCTAGAGGAATCTATCCTTCCTCAGGATCTACTCCTGAGAAAAGGACGTCTCCTATAGCGTCCGAAATGAGTTTTCATCTTTAATGGATATAAGTCTGTTAAATTTCCACATAGGGACTCTTACTTTAGAAGAGCCCAAACTTGATCTTACTCCCGGAAGTTCTCTAAGAATTTCCCTTGAACAGAGTCTTATGAAGCCTCAAAACGAACCATTTCGAAAATGGTATTTTTCTAATTTTGATAAAAAAACTCTACAGTTTTTTAAAGATCAATTTTTCTCTCATTTAGAGAAAACAAATGTTTTTGAACATTTTGTTCCTTGGTTTTTCAATTATTATTTTGAAAACCTTCAAAATCAAATTATGGTTTTAGAAAAAGAGTGGGACTGTAAAGATGGCTCCAAGCTTAAGGCAGTCCATCCTCCCTCTTGTCCCCTGTCGATCAACTCAACAGAAGCTATTCCCTTTGTAGAACCTGCTTCCACGGAAACAGTTGCTGCAAGGGTGAAAGATTTAAATTTGCTGTATAAGCAGCTTAATTATGGAAATCTTTTTATGCAGACTTAGGTCAACAACTAAATCGAATTGAAACTTCTTTAAATGAATTGCAAAGAATGATTTCAAAATCAGCTTTTTTACAAAGCCCACAGACGGACTCTCTAAGAGCTCCTCTTTTAAAACCTCCTGTTGAGGTTGAAGGTTTCAAAACCCCCTCTGTCTCTGTTGAATCCATCCTAGAAGGTATTCGTGATAAGTTTAGAACACTTAAGATCGACACCTTAGGAATCGATTCTGACCCTGAGCCAGAGTTTGACGCCTCTCCTGAGATTTTAGAATCTCAGTTTACTCCCAACCTAGAAGTTAATAGGTTAGCTATGAACAGAACCTTACGTTCTGATCCTAGGCCTCATCAGAAGTATTATTATACTAGGTCTACCCCAGTCGATGTTCTTATAGAAGAACAACATGACTTCGATCAGTATGCTTACCACTCACGAACCGCCTATACCTGGAATATAGACGGTCTTTCCCAAAAAATGTTACATCAACTGTGTCATCGCATGCTAATCTACGCCTCTATCAATAAGGCTAATGGTGTAACTGATCGAGCTGCCGCCAATAATATTATTGCCGGTTTTGATGGAACCCTTAAGGGCTGGTGGGATCATATGTTAACTGACCACCAAAGAGCATTTATTCTAAATGCTAAAAGACTTACTGACACTCAAATAGTGATCAAAACCGAGTCTAACTCCCAAACTCAAACCCAAAGGATTGAGGTTGAAGACGTGGTTTATACACTCGTCTGTTCTGTTTTAGAACACTTCACCGGTCAAATAAGTGACGATAGCGAGAAAATTAGGACTCTTCTTCAGAACCTTAGATGTCCTACTCTCTCCCATTATAGATGGTATAAGGATACTTTCCTAGCCAGAGTATCTCAATTAGAAGATGCTATGTCTGATCACTGGAAATCTAAATTTCTAGATAGTCTCCCCCCACTTTTTAGTGAACGCGTGAAGAATGTTCTTCGCAACAAATGGGATGGTAAACATATAGATTACCAAAACCTAACCTATGGGCATCTTATGAACGCCTGTGAGACTGAAGGTTTAGCTTTATGTAATGACATGAAGCTTAAGTCTCAAATCAAACACCAACAAGCTACTGAGCGGAAAGAGCTTGGTGATTTCTGCGATCAATTCGCATTTGATATCCCCGAGTCTTATCAACGAAGACCTCCTTCTTCTAAGAAACCAGGACAGAGATTTTTCAATAAGAAAAACCAGTTTAGGTATCCCCCTCATCTGTTATATCCTAAACGCAGTTCTCCTAAGAGAAAGCCTTTTGCCAGACTCAAATAGTCTAGTCATCCTAGCCCTCTTAAGAAGGTTAAATGTTGGAAATGTGGCAAGGAAGGCCACTATGCCAATCGATGTTGGGTCAAGCAAAAGATCCAAGAACTTTAAATAGATGAAGATTCTAAGCAAACTATCTGTAAGATAGTTCTAAATTCTACTCCCCCTTCAGATGAAGAATTAGAAGTAGAACCTGACTATAAGTCTGATTCATCCGAGTCAATAAGACCACCTTGCCAGTGTCAAGAAGACGTTAGTGAAATCGAAAAGGGCATTGCAGCAATGCAAATAAATGTCCTTACTTCTGATCAAGACGATTTTCTAGAAATCGCCAATCAAGTTTCTGATCCTACGATTAGAAAAACATTTCCAGAACATCACCTGTCTAATCTTAGTAGACCTACCTCTAGCAACCTTTCTTCTAACTCTAACATCTATACGATGAAAGAAGTCTATAAAAGGCTTAATAAAAGTCAACCACCACAGCCTTGTTCCATACAAGACCTAAAACATGAGGTTAACCTCCTTAAGGAAGAAATAGTTCACCTTAAAACTGAAAACTTTAGCCTCAGACTTCGCATAGAACGTCTCGAGCAAGGACCTCCTAGTAGTTCCTCCCAATCTACACAGTCGCCTGACCCTTACCTGGTTAGTATGATCAAACAGGTAAATACCCAGAAGTGGTATGTCAGGATTAACCTCGTAATCAATAAGGATTACATCTTACATGATGTCATAGCACTCATGGATAGCGGTGCAGATATATGCTGCATAAATGAGGGTTTAATTCCAACCACCTATTTCGAAAAAACCACTCAAACCCTTACCTCCGCTAGTAACAATAAGTTACATGTCAATTATAAATTGTCATCATCTCATATTTGCATAAATGACACATGCATACCATGTTCATTTTTACTTGTGAAAAATCTTTCACAACACATAATTCTGGGCACTCCTTTTTTCTCTCAAATTATGCCCATCAATATTAATTCCAATGGAATCAATGCTTTTTATCTTAATAAAAAGATCTTTTTTCAGTTTATTACTGAACCAAAAACTTTGCTTCTCAATGAAGTAGAAAAGCTTCTTCTAAAAGAAAAACATTTGAATTTTCTTAAACAAGAAATCTATTTTCTTGATATTGAAGAACAATTAACAAAACCTTTTCTCAAAGAAAAGATTTCTCAGATTGAAAGACAATTTCAAAAAGAAATTTGTTCTGATATCCCAAATGCTTTTTGGCATCGAAAACAGTATTTGGTAACTCTTCCCTATGAAGATAATTTTTCTGAAAAGGACATCCCTACTAAAGCTCGTCCTTGCCAAATGAATCAAGAATATCTTGAAATTTGTAAAAAAGAAATTGGTTCCCTTTTACAAAAAGGTTTAATCAGACCTTCACACTCCCCATGGAGTTGCACTGCATTTTATGTCTGTAATGCAGCCGAACAAGAACGTGGGGTTCCTCGATTAGTTATAAACTATCGGCCCTTAAACAAAGTTTTAAAATGGATTCGGTATCCAATACCGAATAAAAAGGATCTTTTAAACCGGCTTTCTGAAGCCGTAATCTTTTCTAAATTTGATTTAAAATCTGGATATTGGCAAATTCAAATCCATGAAAATGACCGTTATAAAACCGGTTTTACTGTCCCCTTTGGACACTTCGAATGGAAGGATTACCGCTTCAGAAATCCGGTTTAAAAGATCCTTTTTATTCGGTATTGGATACCGAATCCATTTTAAAACTTTGTTTAAGGGCCGATAGTTTATAACTAATCGAGGAACCCCACGTTCTTGTTCGGCTGCATTACAGACATAAAATGCAGTGCAACTCCATGGGGAGTGTGAAGGTCTGATTAAACCTTTTTGTAAAAGGGAACCAATTTCTTTTTTACAAATTTCAAGATATTCTTGATTCATTTGGCAAGGACGAGCTTTAGTAGGGATGTCCTTTTCAGAAAAATTATCTTCATAGGGAAGAGTTACCAAATACTGTTTTCGATGCCAAAAAGCATTTGGGATATCAGAACAAATTTCTTTTTGAAATTGTCTTTCAATCTGAGAAATCTTTTCTTTGAGAAAAGGTTTTGTTAATTGTTCTTCAATATCAAGAAAATAGATTTCTTGTTTAAGAAAATTCAAATGTTTTTCTTTTAGAAGAAGCTTTTCTACTTCATTGAGAAGCAAAGTTTTTGGTTCAGTAATAAACTGAAAAAAGATCTTTTTATTAAGATAAAAAGCATTGATTCCATTGGAATTAATATTGATGGGCATAATTTGAGAGAAAAAAGGAGTGCCCAGAATTATGTGTTGTGAAAGATTTTTCACAAGTAAAAATGAACATGGTATGCATGTGTCATTTATGCAAATATGAGATGATGACAATTTATAATTGACATGTAACTTATTGTTACTAGCGGAGGTAAGGGTTTGAGTGGTTTTTTCGAAATAGGTGGTTGGAATTAAACCCTCATTTATGCAGCATATATCTGCACCGCTATCCATGAGTGCTATGACATCATGTAAGATGTAATCCTTATTGATTACGAGGTTAATCCTGACATACCACTTCTGGGTATTTACCTGTTTGATCATACTAACCAGGTAAGGGTCAGGCGACTGTGTAGATTGGGAGGAACTACTAGGAGGTCCTTGCTCGAGACGTTCTATGCGAAGTCTGAGGCTAAAGTTTTCAGTTTTAAGGTGAACTATTTCTTCCTTAAGGAGGTTAACCTCATGTTTTAGGTCTTGTATGGAACAAGGCTGTGGTGGTTGACTTTTATTAAGCCTTTTATAGACTTCTTTCATCGTATAGATGTTAGAGTTAGAAGAAAGGTTGCTAGAGGTAGGTCTACTAAGATTAGACAGGTGATGTTCTGGAAATGTTTTTCTAATCGTAGGATCAGAAACTTGATTGGCGATTTCTAGAAAATCGTCTTGATCAGAAGTAAGGACATTTATTTGCATTGCTGCAATGCCCTTTTCGATTTCACTAACGTCTTCTTGACACTGGCAAGGTGGTCTTATTGACTCGGATGAATCAGACTTATAGTCAGGTTCTACTTCTAATTCTTCATCTGAAGGGGGAGTAGAATTTAGAACTATCTTACAGATAGTTTGCTTAGAATCTTCATCTATTTAAAGTTCTTGGATCTTTTGCTTGACCCAACATCGATTGGCATAGTGGCCTTCCTTGCCACATTTCCAACATTTAACCTTCTTAAGAGGGCTAGGATGACTAGACTATTTGAGTCTGGCAAAAGGCTTTCTCTTAGGAGAACTGCGTTTAGGATATAACAGATGAGGGGGATACCTAAACTGGTTTTTCTTATTGAAAAATCTCTGTCCTGGTTTCTTAGAAGAAGGAGGTCTTCGTTGATAAGACTCGGGGATATCAAATGCGAATTGATCGCAGAAATCACCAAGCTCTTTCCGCTCAGTAGCTTGTTGGTGTTTGATTTGAGACTTAAGCTTCATGTCATTACATAAAGCTAAACCTTCAGTCTCACAGGCGTTCATAAGATGCCCATAGGTTAGGTTTTGGTAATCTATATGTTTACCATCCCATTTGTTGCGAAGAACATTCTTCACGCGTTCACTAAAAAGTGGGGGGAGACTATCTAGAAATTTAGATTTCCAGTGATCAGACATAGCATCTTCTAATTGAGATACTCTGGCTAGGAAAGTATCCTTATACCATCTATAATGGGAGAGAGTAGGACATCTAAGGTTCTGAAGAAGAGTCCTAATTTTCTCGCTATCGTCACTTATTTGACCGGTGAAGTGTTCTAAAACAGAACAGACGAGTGTATAAACCACGTCTTCAACCTCAATCCTTTGGGTTTGAGTTTGGGAGTTAGACTCGGTTTTGATCACTATTTGAGTGTCAGTAAGTCTTTTAGCATTTAGAATAAATGCTCTTTGGTGGTCAGTTAACATATGATCCCACCAGCCCTTAAGGGTTCCATCAAAACCGGCAATAATATTATTGGCGGCAGCTCGATCAGTTACACCATTAGCCTTATTGATAGAGGCGTAGATTAGCATGCGATGACACAGTTGATGTAACATTTTTTGGGAAAGACCGTCTATATTCCAGGTATAGGCGGTTCGTGAGTGGTAAGCATACTGATCGAAGTCATGTTGTTCTTCTATAAGAACATCGACTGGGGTAGACCTAGTATAATAATACTTCTGATGAGGCCTAGGATCAGAACGTAAGGTTCTGTTCATAGCTAACCTATTAACTTCTAGGTTGGGAGTAAACTGAGATTCTAAAATCTCAGGAGAGGCGTCAAACTCTGGCTCAGGGTCAGAATCGATTCCTAAGGTGTCGATCTTAAGTGTTCTAAACTTATCACGAATACCTTCTAGGATGGATTCAACAGAGACAGAGGGGGTTTTGAAACCTTCAACCTCAACAGGAGGTTTTAAAAGAGGAGCTCTTAGAGAGTCCGTCTGTGGGCTTTGTAAAAAAGCTGATTTTGAAATCATTCTTTGCAATTCATTTAAAGAAGTTTCAATTCGATTTAGTTGTTGACCTAAGTCTGCATAAAAAGATTTCCATAATTAAGCTGCTTATACAGCAAATTTAAATCTTTCACCCTTGCAGCAACTGTTTCCGTGGAAGCAGGTTCTACAAAGGGAATAGCTTCTGTTGAGTTGATCGACAGGGGACAAGAGGGAGGATGGACTGCCTTAAGCTTGGAGCCATCTTTACAGTCCCACTCTTTTTCTAAAACCATAATTTGATTTTGAAGGTTTTCAAAATAATAATTGAAAAACCAAGGAACAAAATGTTCAAAAACATTTGTTTTCTCTAAATGAGAGAAAAATTGATCTTTAAAAAACTGTAGAGTTTTTTTATCAAAATTAGAAAAATACCATTTTCGAAATGGTTCGTTTTGAGGCTTCATAAGACTCTGTTCAAGGGAAATTCTTAGAGAACTTCCGGGAGTAAGATCAAGTTTGGGCTCTTCTAAAGTAAGAGTCCCTATGTGGAAATTTAACAGACTTATATCCATTAAAGATGAAAACTCATTTCGGACGCTATAGGAGACGTCCTTTTCTCAGGAGTAGATCCTGAGGAAGGATAGATTCCTCTAGGAATCTGGGAGTCGGAAAGTCTAATTCCTTGGACTTCATCGTTAAGATTCCTATCTGGTTCAGACGATGGTGGAATAGACACCCTATATGGGGGTCTAGATGAGGTTTCAGATCTGATATCAGATCGAGAATCTAAGGAATTTCTGGGAGGAAATATCCTAATCTGATTCGTGGGAGAAAAGCTTATACCTACATCTCCTGTGGAATATTGAACGATCTGTTCAACTTCCTTTTGAGTTGGTGGAGAAGGGTCGACCACCTGTGGTAAAGACCACTAAGATGGGAAGTTTATTTCATCCCATCGAAGCATCCTATTGGTTGCTATATTGGAGGACAGAAGATTGGTCTCTATGAGAACAGTTTGTCCAGGTTGTTCGATACGTCGAACATTAGGGCATAAGGTTTTAAGGACCTTAAAATGAACCCTATAGATTATGGCTATGGTTTCTGATCCTTCTAAGAAGTCGTAACCATGCGATTGAACCCTAAGGCTTAAAGCTTTAGAGATATGCCTATCGGTCAGACTAAGGCTGAGATTAGGATAGGCATTAAAAAAGACTGGTCCATGACACAGGCTTGTCTGAATCACTCCCATGAGTGAATCTTTAAACGTGAGGCACCTTCCATCACGTAAACAGGTAAGGATTGATGCATTCAATCCTGGAAGTGTAAGGGGCTTAAAGGCCACTTGAACTAATCCGATATGGATGTAGTTGTAATTGGCAGAATAGGTCTGTAAATCTTCTATAGATAGAAGTTCTATAGTTTTTTCAGACGAATCCATAGTGATTGTCTGCTCCATGTTCTTTATGGTAACCTTCCTATCGAAGGTTTTGTCAAGGAAACCTATTCGATAGATTTCGGAAGGAGCTATCTTAGGGATAGTCCATTGATTTAACTCCTGAGCTTGGTCAGGATAATACACCATAGAGGCGTTCTTAGGAGCAGAATTATTTCTGCTAGAAGAGCTTGACGCTCGAGAAGGGAGACGACGGAGCATGGCTGAATAAGACTCTGCTAAGGATGGATAGATTTAAACTTAAATCAATTAATTAAACTTAATGAATTAGCATGTTATTATCTTTTCTACTTTATCTTTTCCTAGATGTCTGTCAACGAGATCCAGAGGACTTACAAACCAGCTACCCCTCCTAAAACTGCCTCAACTCGCGACCACGACACAACAGAAATTAAAGCAAGAGATAAACATGCTGATGCAAAAAATTTAATTTAAAAAGACTGAAATTTAAATCTTATCATACCTTAGCAGAGAAGCAGTTTAGAACTGCTTCAAAGAGCACATGGCTCTGATACCAAGAAGTGCAGGATTGGGTGCCACTAGGTCTACATAGTTAAAGTTCAACCTGATGGCACTATGGATTGATAGAAACCTCGTCTAGTTGCAACGGGGTATACCTAGGTTTATGAGCTGGACTTTTCTGAGACTTTTTTCTCCTATTGCTAAAATTGCCTCTATTCGTCTCATTATTTCTTTCACTATAGTTTATCATTTCTCTTTATATCAACTTGATATAAAGAATCCATTTCTTCATAACGATCTAGCTGAGGAAGTTTATATGCAACAACCTCTTGGTTTTGTTATTCAGAAAGAGTCTGAGTCAGTTTGTAAATTAAAGAAGTCATTATATTGGTTAAAACAATCTTCTCGAACATGGTTTGGTAGGT
>QLOD02000652.1:0-10344 GCA_003260245.2 Sideroxylon spinosum | reverse complement strand
CTTTTCTCCGCCACAGCTCTCCATCAACACTAGCTCCCTCCATCTCCATTTTTCTTTTCAGTTGAATGCCAAATGAATGATGGCGGATTATATATCTAACGGTAAACTTTTGTTTGTTTCCTATTATTTCTCGGTTCCGTAGCAACTTTTCATTTTTATTTTTGGCTTAAAGCGAGACGTCTTATAGACGTAGGAAAGTGATATATAATATATATATACTAGGATTTATTCGGTACCTACCTGTTAGCCCCCCTCTCTCTCTCTTTCTCTCCAAGCCATGTTATATCTGTCTTGTCAAGTATGAATTGATTTGTTATATAGATATATATATAATATGATAATACTGTAACCCGTATATTTAGGATGTGTTTGGGCTACTAAAATTTGTTAAAAACCTCTGAAATCCTCTATTAGATGTTTACATTTTCTTTCTCTCCAAATTAAAAAAAAAAAAAGTGACATATCTACCTGAAAAAATAATGTAACTACAATTCCGTTAATCGAATTGGAAAAAATTTTTTAGGGGTGTCACCACAAAGTCGTGCGCTACAAAATGACATCCACTTTTCCTATTTTTTTTAGTTTCTGGATACCGTCCCGACGGAAAGTACCAAACCGTTTCGATGGTTTGGTCACTGCCGAAAACCGTTCCGACGGATTTCAAAACCGTTTCGATGGATTCAGTCATGTTTTTGTAGAATCTTCAGACTAGCCATTCCGACGGCAACCAAAACCGTTGGGACGGATTCAGCACTGTTCCTCTCCAAAATTTGTGGTTTGATGTTAGGCGCGCCAAACGTCAAAAAGTGACTCAAACCATATTTTTCGTTGTTTTTCGTTATTTTTTGTTTCTCCAAACACACCCTTATTCTATTCAGTCCACTGTTTAGGTGAAACCTTTCACGATTGTGATAATTTTAAATAAAATATGTTGGTAACTATTTACTAGTATAATCTATACGAGTATAATTTATACGAGTGATGTAAGTATAATCTATACGAGTATAATTTATACGAGTGGAGATTAGCGTAGGAAAAGAGTAAGAAAAAAGAGAGGCTAAGAATAAAATAATTGTATATAAATATAATATTATAAATTAAATGATCAGGCCCTGGCCTTTCGGGAGACAAATTGGACAATATTCCAGATCAATTCAATTTACCAATAAAAGACTTCATATTTTTATTCATGTTAAACTTGTCTAGTTAGGAACCGTTCAATAACGGTATATATATATATATTTTGTATGTTTATTTTTTATATTCTTTGTTGTCTTTTTTTTTTAAAGTGAAATTGAAATTACGTTTGAAAATTTATTTTTATTTATAATTATTAATTAAGTATTTAATTTACTTAGTTAATTAAATTTAAATAAATTATTTATTAAAATTAATTTAATTCAATAAAAATAAAATATATTACATTGTAATTTAATTATTTTTTATTAAAAAATTGAATAAAATATATTTCATAATAATTTAAATAATTTTATGATATTCATTAAAAATAATTTAATAAAATATATTTAATATAAATTAAATTAAATCAATTGTTAAATTAAATTAAATTAATTTTATTTATTTTCTTATATATGAAAATAATTTAATAAAATATATTTCATATTAACTTAGATAATTAAATTAAATTAAATTAATTATGTTATTTTATTAAATTAAATTAAATTAAATTAATTATATTATTTACTAAAATAATTTTAGTTTAATTAAATATTTAAATAAAAGAATTCATTGTAATATGATATAATGAAAATCAACAAAGTAATAAAATAAAATGAACCGAATTTTTAATTATTCAAACAAAGTGATTTGTTCATAAACGCTTCATTGTAGACCCGAAAATCCAGGACCCTAGCCAGTCGAGTATTGACTCAAAGATAAATCAAAGAAAATATTGCATTGCTTTTCCATGGTGTTTGCACACTAGAGATGCACTTCTTGGATTAGATTTTTTTTTTTTTTTAATATAGTTTCAAAAATAAAAAAAAAATGAAGTAGTCGACTGCAATCAATACCATTAAATATATGTTAGATATAATAAAAAATATATAAACATAAAATCGTCCCCATAACCTCACCATTGAAAACAAAGTCTTTAGAGACCATCAAAATCGGTTATTAAAATTTTTTCGCCACCGTTTACTGACAATTTCTAAAAATGGGTAGTTTAAGCATTTTTTGTTATAATATTTAGAGTACGTTTGGAGTTGTAAAAATTAATATAAATTGATGAAAATTATATTATTGTAATTCATGTATTATGTAAAAAGTTAGAATTATATAAAGATTTATAGAAAATTTTGGTGGACTATTGGGACCTTCCTAGTTGCCATCGCATTATTACTCATTATTTCACACCTCTTTTTGTTTGCGGCCACTGTGTTGGAGCGGTATGGAGGATGACAATAGCTAGTTGAACAAGATTCAAAACTGTCTATGTTTATTTATTTTTTTATTTTTTGATTCCGCAGGTTAATGTTTAAACTAATTTCTTTGATTTAATTTTCTAACCATCTGTTTTATAAATAAAATGTGTGGTTGATCTTATCAGTGTTCTTAAATTAGGGTTGGTTCACAACAATTAAAAATGTCTTACTAAAACGGTGACTATTAGAATTGGATCTGGAAGGCTAGGTACTTCAAAATTTAGCTCCCTACTTATTATAAGCTATATCAATATCTTCAGATTGTCATGACGCTATGAAATAAAAGAAGCAAACTAGTCTTGTGATGGAAGGTCTTGAGCTAACTCGAAAGATGAAACTTTTTCTTATACTTATAAACTGATCATTAGGCTCATTTTTCATTATAAATCCAGAGCTCACTATCCCTCATATTTATAAAGTGATCACCAACTCCTTTCATGACTAATGTAAGAAACACATACAATCTCCATCACACATTTCTTACACTTATAAAGTATCACCCGCCCCTTCCACCTCCTCTTCATACATTGGACCTAGGATCGGAAGGAGCGACGACCTGTTTCTCCCAGTAGGGCTCTTATACAAGTAACATGTGATCTTTTGGGGTTATCTCAACACCAAAAATTAGCTCAAGGGTGAGGTTTTTACTTACATTTATAAACTGATTGTTAGCTCCTTTTACAACCAATATGAAAAACCCCAACAGCCTGGTAATCAAATGAATGCACAGTAGCTGAAAATGCAGCTCAAAAAGCAGGTGAAACTGTGTTCTTTTAATTTTCTATTATTTGTTAACATGCGGATGAAATTTAAAGCATCCTCTAGCTGTTTAAATCATAAACATAAGAACAGAAAGAACACTGGTGGAAGAATTGTAATATAAAGAGAAGGGTTTTGCTTAAGAGGTTTAGTATAGCATAACCCGGTGAACTACGCATATTATATGACCAGCAAAGCTGGGAAAACAGAGAATTTGTATGAACATTCACCTCCGGGAGACTGGGGCATCCTATGCTCCTCCCTGGACAGAAGGGCTGTCGGCAGTAGGCATGGGTGCACGGCCAACATCACCAGAAGCAGCAAAGCTATTTCGGATTCCACGTGGAAGCTTTTCCTCTCCTGCAGCCTCAACAACCTTCTGATCGCGAGGTCTCCCGAAACTAATAGCATAGGCACCACTACCATGAATAGGGGGCCGTTAAAGAGGATCTGGATAAATGCAGAGGCAAAATAATGGTTAACTGAGGGGAAAGGAAAATTTCTCATTCTGCAGAAAAATAAGGAAGGAAAATTATCACGTGCTCCCTTATCAGCTTTCAAGAGATCGACGCACAGCTTTTCCACTTCTCTCATCATGTTCACCAGTTTTTTCTCCATAGCTTGCACTTGATCCACCCTCTCAATATTCCAACCTTTCTCATACACAAAATTAGTCCTTTTGGCCCAAAATATAAATGAAAAAAATAAATAATAATGTATTGTAGCTTCTTGATTAACCATAAATCTCAAGGATGATGACCAAAAAAAAAAAAAAAATTGAAAACAATGCTTTAACAACCATCTGAATTATTATGTTGCAGACTTCCTAGTTGAAGCCAGATAATTTTGAACCCAGATTTTAAATATAAAAGCAAATCCTTTCCACCAACCAAATCCTTAATCCCTGTGCTTACAAGTTACAGCATTTTTATCAATAGAAAAGGTCAGGGCACTAGCAATATCCTTCAGCATTCTCACAGAAGTAACAAAATGCATCAAAAAGGCCATGGAATGCTGCCAAAAATCAGTAAGACGAATTGTGCTGTTGGGCAGGTTGGGGGTGAAGGGGATTGTCAAAAAGTTAATCAGCTTTTATTAGCATCGTTATGCCATTTACTACGAGGTTTTCATTCAATATTGAAAACTAGCAAATGGCAAACGGCATGAAAATTAAAGTTCTAATCACTAACCGTAAGCTCTGATATTCTTGCCTCTGGCTATCAAATTCAGCTTGCATTTCTGGTAGTTTTTCAATCTCAGCATGGGCATTGTCCAATTCCTCGGATGTCAGTTGAATTCGGGCAACTAGCTCCTGTACCGATGTTACCAAGCTTTGTGCCTCCATGTGTGCCTGCTGCAGATCCTTCTTCACACTCTCCCGAGACCTGACATTAACTTCCTTTTCTGCAATCCTATCCAGTAAAATCCATATCTGAATGTCACTCTCTGTATGGATGCTTCTTGAATGTGCCCTTAGTTTTTGCGATTCCCGCTGTGCAGCAGCAAGTTCTTCCCTCAAGGCCATGAGAGAGGCAGCCAGTCTACGATTATCCCCAATAAGGCATCCTTTTTGTGCCTTCTGGCCTCCCAATGCTCAGGAGGAGGAGATTGAACAATGGGGTGGTGATCGGGAGGACCGATTGTTGGTAAGGGACCACGACGCTGCATCATGCCAGGGCTTGGATAGATCAAGTTTCAAATGTTGATGGTATTTTCCTCCTGCAGCCATTGCCCAACAAGCCAGTTATAAACTGGAGATTTAACTCACATAAGCAGGCTGTCAAAGTGGAGATACGGACTTTAACCAAATAAATAGAAGGAAACTTTGCTATCAAATATATATTAAATAAGCTCAACAGGTCTCAACCTTAAAACCTAATAGTTAAAGTGAGGGACATCCATCTCTTACATAGGGGAGTGACTTTTGTTACAGGCTGATATGAGATAACATCTAACAGTTTCTTTCACGTTAGCCTGCATGGACATAGGCTCCGCATAAACAATGGTAAGACCCAATTTGAAAATCCGCTCCGATGTCATATTAAATAAGCCCAATAACATATAAAAGTAAGGAATTCAATCTTAAAACTTAAGTGTTAGGTGACGGACGTTCATCTCTTATATAGGGGAAGTGACTTTTATTATGAGTTAATGTGGAACACATCTAATAGGTCCCCTCACGCTGGCCTCCATGGACATTCGCTCAGCATGGATAATGGTGAGATCTAATTTAAAAATCTGTTCTGATACCATATTAAATAAACTCAACAACATATAAGAGTAGGGGCCTTAATCTAACCTCAAAACCTCGGTTTTGAGATTGAGGTCCCTACTCTTATATGTTATTGGGCTCGTTTAACATATAAGAGTATGGGTTTCAATCTCAAAATCTAGGTATTAAAGTGAGAAACGTTCATTTTTTATATAAGGGAGTGACTTTTATTACAAGCCAATGTGGGACAACATCTAACAACCCCCTTATGCTGACCCGCGTAGACATAGGCTCAGCGTGGATAATGGTGAAGCCTAATTTGAAAACTCAGCGTGGACAATGTTGATGCCTAATTTTAAAACACGCTCTGATACCATATTAAATAAGTCCAACAACGTATAAGATTAGGGGTCTCATCCTTAAAACCTAGGTGTTAAGGTGGGGGATGTCCATCTCTTATACAAGGAAAGTGACTTTTATCACGGGTTTATGTGGGACAACATCTAACAATATATATATATATATAAATGTTATATTGCCCTAAGAACTACAAAAAATATAATATTTCCATAATATTAGAATCTGTCCACTTATATATACATATATTCAAGGGCCAGCTAAAACTTAGAAGGTGATAAGAAAGCAGGCATATATTGAAGACCGATTGAAGATACCTAAAGGCCACTTACGTAGCCTTCTAGATCCAAGTAATAAAATTACAAAGATATCCATATAGATTAATTAAATTTATTTTAAGCCAAGTCCAACAATATCATGATAAAGACCCCAAAGTATTACACCTTCAAGTGAATTAGCTTAGAAGTGGGTGCCATTGACTTTGAATCAATGCTCAAAACTTTTCTTTTGTTTCAGGTGTTCTTTCTTGTTACATATACCATTCTCTGCAGCATCTCCAACATAGGGGTAAACTCACATTGTTTAATACTATCATATTGTAAACTACAAACCCTCTGGGTGCCAATAATGAATAAGCTAAACAAGTATGCCCCATGGTGCTAAGTAAAACTCATGCAGTACCAACATAAGTGTAAACTCATTACCTACCATGTAGAACCAACAAAATTGGAATTTTTGGGAAAAGTAATAAGGTGCCATGATGGGCAGTAACTCATTCAGCCCCCATCAATAAGTTCTCTAAATCTAGAACAACAAGTGTATATCTTTGTTCTCCTCTTTATACCTTTCCATCCATAGTAAAAACTGAATAACTTCACAATATAATTGTAACTATACAAGGAACCTAAGAAGCACATATACGGACATGGGACACCAATGTTCATTACTCTCTGTCCTAACAAAACATGAAGACATAACAAGGCAGGGATGTGTTCAAGAATATATATATATAAATGAGAAAACATTGTTTATTTATTTTTATATTGTATATACATTTTCTTTTATTTATAATAACTTCTTAGAAAATACAATACCTAAAGCAATTGGATGTTTTGGGTTTCAAATTTCCTAAAATAAAAAAAAAAAAAAAAGTTAATAGATATAAATTCATGTTATTTCATCTTATTATTTCATTCCAAGATAAAATATTTTTCATGTGTATCTAAGCGACATGTTTATCTAAGTGTCTGGTGTTAAGAAATACTAGGACATCTCTAGATGAGTAGTCGGCACTAACATGTGTTGGAAGAGTGTCCGACAGCGATCGTCGGGTTCTGACAAGACATCACACAGTCATACAGCTATAGCTTCTTCCTTGATGTGTTCATGCTAAGCAACCTTCTTAGAATAACTTAAATTGTATCGTTATAAACTAGAAGAAGAAGAAAAATGGGATAGATCAAACAATTACCCACGAACAAACATTTTCCAAAACACTCCATCAAAATGATATTAACGAAAAATATAATTATTGCCTTAACTAAATGCTCAATTCCATGATTATATTTGATGAAAATGGTACATAAATCTTGATATTGTTATAAAAAAAAAAAAAAGAAACACATTTGAGAACGGTTCAACTCACATTTGACTACTTTGATTGTGGACAATGAAGATTAGTATTCTAAATGTAATTCAATCAAACAAAGACAAAAGTGGATACAGAACAATCTCGACCATCAAAAGTAGACAAAAATAATCCAAATCTCAAATGTGTTAAATCAATACGGGCCTTCAATTAAGAATGCAGGGGCAACCGAACGTAGCTAAAATTTTCCTTCACATGCACACTGTAATGCCTCTTAAATTACTATAGTAAACCACTAGATATCAGCAACCTCCTACTTTTGTCCCTTGCCACATTGCACGGTACAAAAAATGTACACACAACAAGACAATCCCATCAAACAAGAACTAAACACTAAAGACACACTTATCCACATAATCACAAGACGCGATTTGTGAAAAATTGAAATGGACTAAGAAACGAAACTAATGCATCGTAAATGAAGGGGTCATTTGGAGTGTGAGAAAAAAAAAACCAGTTCACTTTTGGATTTTGGAGTATGAAAAGTTCGTTTTGAAATGATGGTTGAATGTTTGTGTTTGATTTGATATAAAGTTGTTAAAAATTATATAAACTAACATGTGACAAAATTTTAGTAGAGAACTTTGGAAATTTTTGAAGTTTTATGAAACTTTTTTATACAAATGTCAGTCTCATTTTTTCAAAAATATGACAAAATTCGTTGGAACACACCATAATGGTTTGTTCCAATGGATTTTGACAATTTTTTTGAAAATGTTAGAAGTTTTTAGACTTTGAAAAAGTTGAAACTTTTGAAACTTTTTGAAAATTTTTTAAGTTGGTTGGGATTCTAAACGGCCCCAAAACATAGGGATGGCAACGGGGTAGATCGGAAATGGATATGCCAATATCCGAATCCAAACTCCAAACCATCTGTTCGCCTCTATCCTTACTTCAAGTTGAGAATAGATATATCCGCGGATATTCGAAAATTCAAACCTTTCGTCGACCTTCGAATCAGCCCCTAACTTGATACATAACTAGATCGTATATGTAACATAAATAATTTATCTCTAAAACCAAAATTATACATAAACATCATCACAATAATAATTCGCCAAAGTAATACATAATCATCTCCAAAACTAACATTTTATCAAATTACCATTTGACCAACTGATACATAATTTCAAAGAACCAAGATTATCCCAACTCAAAGTAGTAAATACAAAATATGATAGTTCATAACATAATTATTAATCCTAACATTTAGGGCTATTCGAGTTCGCTTGGATATTTTTCAGAGTAAATCGTGGTAGATTCGGATCACATATTCAATTCGAGACGGATCGGGACAGAGATAGTCACATCTCCTTATCTGATCCAATATCTGAATTTTTTTTTTTAAAAATCCAAATCCGATCCGATATTTGGAAAAAAAATTTCCAAATCCTACATTCATTTAGCTCGGATAACGGATCGGATTCGAATGGGTCGGCCGAGATGCCCATCCTAATGAAATGGCCTAAGTCTAGATGCCAGGATTTAGAAAGAAGCTAATTACAAGAGGCCAAATTAAAGATGGCCAAAACTCATCATTTTGACTTTCAGTGTAAACAGATTGATCCATGGGGTGTTTTTTGAACCCAATAAAAGGTAGCTGGTGAAGAAAGCTAGCCAACATAAGGAAGAGAAAAGATTCTGTCAGTGGGTTTGTGATGTCATGCATCCAGGCAAAAAGTTGAAAGATGTAACAAAAAGGTGACCCATAAAGATGTATAGAATTAATATACATTGCATAATTCTCAATCACTTTTGGAAGCATATAAATTTTCCAACCAATTACTATTCCTTCACCATAGATGAATTAACAAATGTCTTAAGACTTAAAAAAGTAAAGATTTTTAAGAAGAATGAGAATAAAAGAAGATTAGCATTACCCATTTAGATGTAAGAGATTCGCAAATACTTGACTAAGCAATCATTTCTTATTGCGTGCAAATAAATGCCACAATAAATTAGGGGTTGGAAGTAAGACACTGAAAAAAGATTAAATTCAATTAATCATGTATTTTAGAAATAACAGACTGAAAATCATAAAGAGGTTGTCAAGTTCTTTGAAATATATCCCTAATTCAATAGGATCTACAAGCTGAATCACAACAATCAAGGGACTGTTACAAGATATCAAATTAGCAATACCAAGTGTTTATGTCATGAAATTGTAAGAATTACCTTTTCTAACTATACTAATTATCTATATAGAATAGCACAAGAGTTAGTTGAATAGCTAAAGGCATGAGCAGCAACAATGAGCTTCTATTCTAACACCCTACTAGGAGAGTCAAATTTTCTTTGTTTAGTTCCTGGACATTGGACACATCTTCAACAATTTGTAACTGTCTTTGTCCCATTTATTCCTACCAAAGAAAGTTGAACCATTCAAACAAGAGTGGATTTCCATTTCTCAAATTCATACTGTACTATCATTCATATTTCATCTATAGTTGTCAAATCGAGATTCGTATTTGAATCAGAATCTTAGATTTGAGGATCTTGAATTATATGATTTTGGAAATATCATTCAAAGGTAGAAAATAATGTTTCTATATTAAAAATATATAAAATATTGAATAACGAATATTACTGTGCTTGAAAACTAATTCCTTAAGACGATTACGATATCTAAATTGAAAGAACGGAGATCACATAAATTATTTTTAGCACATGAATTAAATTTTGAAAGTTTTTGGGCAGCCACCCCCTTGTAAGTCCACCCATTTATGGCTAAAAAGGCGAGTTTGAATCTAAAGTTTATGGTGATTTAAAGATGCAATATTTTTGTCACTTATAAAAACTTTAAAACATATGAGATACCTAACTATCAAAATGAGATATGTAAAGATCATGATTTGCAAGTGATACAAAACTCTTGGTCCATTACGAGTCTCTCTAATAGTCTAACTTAGTTTAGAAAAATAAAG
>QLOD02000642.1:0-10344 GCA_003260245.2 Sideroxylon spinosum | reverse complement strand
TTCAAAGCTAATTCTAGAAGCCATTCTATCAATAGACACCTGACTACCTGTGATATAAAAATATTGAATCTTAATGACAAGTGAACTATAGTACAAAAACCACGTGGGTGTTTTGACAAATGCAAATCCCTTAAAAGTATTATGGTTTCAACAAGGTACTGGTCATTGCATTAAAGTGAAACAAAACTGGAACTCTTACATTTAGAACATGGCGTAAGCCGAGACTTGGATTCCATCCTTTTTCAATGTGCTCACACAAATCTTACCATTCATTGCAATGTTTGGATGGAAAATCTTAGTCAGGAAGTAGCTTGCAAAAAATTCTCAAAGAGTTCAAGTTTTGGTAATGGATATATAGTCGCTGAATGATACGTTCTTGAAAAGACAATCTAAAAATACTCCAACAGAGCAAGTTGCAAGGTACTAATCTTGCAGAGCATGCTAACCACAAACAGTAGGCAACAGCCAAAAAAAAACTATCACCATGATTGCTTAAAGCTTCTATGAATCCTTCTAAAGTTTTGATTACACCATGGCCAAAACATGTTGAAAACATCCTTGAAGGTAAGTGAATGTTATTCAAAACCTATAGCAAACTACGATCAACATACACTAGAAAAGGTGACAATGATAGCATTCTCACAATAGACAGAATTAAAGAAAAGAAGAGAGGAGGGAAGCATTGGCAAAAGTGGCATATGAATCCGCACGATAATATTAGCCATGACATTATCGCCAAATCTAGAGGAGAAGATTTCCACCAAATCTAAAGAAGAAGAAAACAAAGAATCTAGATGTAAGTAGTGAAACAGAAATATAGACAGGCCACTAGCCACCAAAAATGAAAAGAAGGCTAAAAGTGTATAGGAAGATTGTGGTGTAAGAAAGAAAAGAGAGAGAATAAATGGTACAATATCATGAAGCATGACCAAATAACATATCACAATGGACAATCCATCAACATATAGGATATAATCTTTCTGTAAGTTTAATGGAGGCAAGAAAACTATCCGAGCCTTTGTTGACAAGTGTAACCTTAAAATATAAGCCTTGACAACCTACCTTTGGGAGGAGATTGAGGGAAGTCACAAGACAGTATCAACTTCCTGCAAAAAACACCATTCTATAATGATCAAATAATGTTACAATGAAACTTACTTGGGCCTTCAATATCAGCATATAGTTGAAAAAACGTCTTCATTAACACCTACTTTAATGCCCTCAAGAGGAGTTTCATCTAGATTCTTCAACTCCTTTGCAAGTTGCTTTATCACATTCGGTGAAAGATTTTCCTTAGTAGCCTCCAACCATAATTCAATAAATGTGAGAATATTCTTTAATGATCAAGTAATTAACTCTGCAAAGCGAACCCCAGGGGGTACATCAAGTGGATTGTGAGCTAAGGCCAATTTCTAAAGGGATGAGATCTCAAGTCCAATTCCCATTGCATGGTAATTAATCCTTAAGGGCCACCCCAGCGATGAATCCCCAATCTACCCCACCATGTAGGTGGGGGTGTACAAGCTTCTAGGGTTTTCACATAAAAAAGCCAAGGCTCTACCATATGATGATTCCTTAGGTTATCAAAAAATAAAAATAACTAACTCTACAAAACACTCAATTTGGCAGGGAGGCTCAACATTCTATGTACCAAAAGTGCTGAGCTAGGTACATATATGCCGAGGCTCAAGACTTTAGAACAGGAAGTAAAGGATGTCTATCACATACTTGAGGCCTATATTGCAATCCAATCTTTTAAAACAAAAATCCCAATCAACCATTACGCCTTTAACCAATTTAAAATGTAATAAATAATTTAAATAAAAGTTGTATCCAGATCATTCACGTTTAGACCTTCCATTGCTTGTGCAACAATACAGCATAGTCCAGGATAAATAGTGTGCTATACATAAATAGGACTAATTATCTTCTGTTGTTTTGGAGAAATGCAACAACACTCTTAGTCAAGAAAGAAAAATTTGTTCCAAAAGACAGAAAATGATTATCATAGCCACCCAAATAATGCCACAGTTGTCTAAAGACCTCAGTATCTTAGTTGATATAATATCAGAGTTACCATTGATGTGCTATAAAACTTCTCGAATTATAACTTTCAGATCATGATTCTTAAGCTACCACAGAAAATCCTAGAAGATAATAATTGGTTTCCGAAGTTAAAGACATAATAAAGAGCATCAGTAAAATTTAAAGTACATCATTTCTTTTTCCACACAGTAGCTGATAGCAATGCATCATGTGTGCATATAATAAAACAAAAATGTTTGTCAACTTTGAGGCTAGTTCATGACTATGAAATAAAAAAAAGGGGTTCAAAATATTACTGCCAATCCAACTACAACTTCAAGCTAGTGGAAGCACATAAGGAGGTGTAGAAAATTTGGAATCCAATTACGTTCAAGAAAACTAAAGCATTAACCAAAAAAGATTCCATTTTTGTAAATGTTGAATGGGTCAAGTGCATGGTCACCCAAGTTCTGAATTCAAGGCATCTACAATGACCCTCTCCTAGTCCAACTCTTTTTACACCAATAAAATAATTAGAAGCATGATTAAGTAAAAAACTCCGTATTAAAGAATATGTTAGAATACAAGTAGAAGCAACCATTAAATTGGGAAGAGATTTTGGAAAGTAAAACAACAAAATAATAATCTTGAATTCATTTGCATTCCACTAGCATAGATTTCATGTAAACTACCATACTACTATACATTAACAAGCCTTACACCCTTGAAGCAATCAGTAGTTGGCAAAAAATTGTCTAGAATTCATACTGAAGCAAATCAAGCAACTAGGAGGAACCTTTTA
This sequence comes from Sideroxylon spinosum, assembly GCA_003260245.2. Classification (NCBI taxonomy): domain Eukaryota; kingdom Viridiplantae; phylum Streptophyta; class Magnoliopsida; order Ericales; family Sapotaceae; genus Sideroxylon; species Sideroxylon spinosum. Next base: position 7,517 of record QLOD02000642.1, on the reverse strand, counting down.
GGAAATTAAGACTCCTAAATACACTCAAAACCAAAGACTTGAATTCCATAAGCAAGGATTTCATATATACTATCATACTACCATACATCAACAAACCTTACACCCTTGAAGAAATCAGTAGTATAGCAAAAAATTATCGAGAATCCATACGAGATGAAATAAAACAATTACGAGGAACCTTGTAGGAAATTAGAGCTCCTAAATGCACATGAACATTGAGCTGCTAATCACATCCACTATAGGTCAATATGTTACAGCAAAAAAATCACAAGAATTTTGCGCCGAGGAACCCATTACATTGGAGAAGTAGTCTAGTCTAAATGATATCTAATGTCAAAGGTGCATAATAGTTATAATGTAAATAGAAAGTTTATTTAGAGAATATGACTAAAAACTAATGGTAAAACAGCATTGTCATTTTTTTGCATCCATAAGTCTATAAAGTTAGGGCCCTATTAAATAAGTCACAAGTGTGAAGTGAATTCCAATACATGCCCCCCACTGCACATCAATCAGTAAATAGGAAAGCTCACCCCCTTCCCCAATATCTCAATCCATATGAACAAATATATATGAACAAGCACTAATGAACTAAAAGCATCAACTTGAAATTGAAGAGAAATGAAAAGAAAAAAAAGTCAAAACTCTTAAGTGATAACTTCAAGGAACCAAGTCTCAATTTACAAGGCCACACAAAAACATTAAAATGGCATTAGTTTTGACACCTAATCCAAAAAGCGTCCTAGCAGGTGAAAGAACATCATCAGGCACAGGCGAGTTAGAAAGGGGCAACGGAACAAGAATTAACATGTTGATCACCCTTCAACCAAAACCCTAAAATAACCCCACAAGTAAAGACCTTGGACACTACAACCTTAATCAACAAACCAAAAGACCCTATCAACATGGGCATCTAACAAAATAGTCCAACATGTTGTTTATAGACAACTTAAATATCATACAAACACCCTTTCCCCACAATATATATGTATATATATTATATATACATATATAATAAGAAGTAAGCAATGGCAAACCAAAAAAAAAAAAAAAGAAATCACGTGTGTGCATTTAAAAAGGAGAAGGCATTCCAAATCAAAGAAGAGAGAACAAATCAAAAACGTAATGTAGCATAAAAGACCCAATAAGAATATCCATTCCCATTCCAAGAAGAAAGATCACATTTTTTTTTTTGGGAGATATACATGTATATACACGAGAAATATACATGTATATAGGTCTCTGTAACTTTTGGATGTTTTTATTTAGAGTTGGACAGTGCTAATGCATTTAACAACTAAATTCTTTAATAGAATTTCCTTTTAAAACAAATTGCAAGTACAAAGACACATAATTAATAAATTAATAAAAAAAAGTAGCTATCAAATACTTGTACAAGGTCAACAAGATCTTTCTCCCAAAAAAAAAAAACATGTTATCTAAACTTCATTTTATGTTAATAATATTAAACATGTTATCTAAACTTCATTTATGCTAATATTATTACTATACCTATTTGTTTTATTAGCAATGTTATGCAAATTACAATGAGAGAAAAAGAAAGGAAAATTAACTCGTAGCGGCTGGACTTAACATTAGACCAAATTAAGAAAAAAAATTCTGATAAAATAACAAATGAAGATATTTTATATTTTCCAAAAGCTTATATCGATGTATAAAACAAGATAACCCTCAGGTTGATGAAGAGAGAAGAAAATAGATAGAGGTTCAAAATTACTTCTCATGTTTACTTCTCATTCTGATGCTAAAGAAAAAGAACAAAGAAATCCACATAAACTGATTCTAATGCAGCATGACCAAATATTCAAACCTGCAATTTCTTTTCCTCTGTCCCTAAATTTTCTCACTAAGCTAACAGAGAATAAACTGGAGTCTATAACACAATACAAGATGAAATTGATAAACTAAATAACCTGGGAAATTTATGCCACTAATCCCTGTTCGGACCAATTTTGATCCGTAAACACACAAAACCTAATCCTCGAGATCTTTATCGCCATCATCACTGCGGACTTCTATGCTCTGTGGACCCAAAACCGTATCCTCCTTTGGAATTTGCGTTCTGAACTTGTTGAAATTTTTGACCAAATCAAGAACTCTACGTGATGAAGAATTCCAATGTAGGGTTTCTGAGTTGCAGTAGTTGGTGCTGAATCGAATGTTTGCCATTTTCGGTTGCTCACAGAGAGCGTTTTCTCTGATGCAGCGCCTGGGTTGGGTTAGCTAGGAGAGGGTTTAATCGTCGACTATATGACCGTTTGAATGAGTGGACCGTTATGGTTTGATTGATCATTGCTAACACCTAGGGATGGAAATGGGTCGGGACGGCCCGAGTCCAGACCCGGCCCGACCTGAAGTTGCCCCGGCCAGTCCTGGCCCAGACAGTCCATATGCGTCCACCCTAGCCTGACCCAAAGTCCACGAGTCAGAGCTTGGGTCGGCGGTGACCCGGCTCGAGGCCCGGCCCTTGATTTTTTTTTTTTTTTTTTTTTTGTTACCGTTTGGGTTTTTGACCCAAAGGTCCAAAACCAAAACCTATGGTCCATAGGTTTATTCACTATTATGGCAGCCGAAAATCAATCGAAAAATTAGGTTTTTTTTTTATATTTTTTTAAGTGACCGTTTAGGTTTTTGACCCAAAGAACCAATGGTCCAAAAGAAAACCTATGGTCCATAGGTTAATGCACTGCCACAGCCGAAAATCAGCCCTTTTTCTTTTTGCTGGCAATCGAAAAATCAGGTTTTTATTTTTATTTTTTTAACCCAAAGGACCAAGGGTCCAAAAAGAAAACCTATTATCCATAGGTTAATGCACTACCATAGCCGAAAATCAACCCTTTTTTTTTCACTGGCAGCCAAAAAATTAGATTTTCTTTTATTTTTTTATTTTTTTAGTGACCATTTGGGTTTTTGACCCAAAGGACCAAGGGTCCAAAAAGAAAACCTATGATCCATAGGTTAATGCATTGCCTTGCAGGCCGAAATTTAGCTCTTTTTTTTAGTTATCGTTTAGGTTACCGTTAAATAATTACCAAATTCCCCTAATCTTCAATTATAAATACCCCCACACACATTCATTTAAACTCACATAAAAGCTAACAAATTATCTCTCAAATTTCTACACTACCAAGCTATCAACTTTCAAGTGTGCTTTCCAATTGTGCTCAATTGCATCTAATTCTATCAAATTTGAAGTCAAGATTTGAGGTCAAGTGCTTCAAAATTTCAAATTATTCCAAGTTAGTATTTAATTTTTTTTATTTGCATACATTCATTTTTTTTAATTTGTACATTTTTCATCAAATTATTTTTTCTAAATGGATCCTAGAGATACCCATTTTTTTGATTTGGAGGGTGGAGATTCAATATCTTTTCCCCCTCAAGAACAAATGGAACATTTTGCATCACCACAAACACCAACACCTACTACTACAAGTGGTGATGTTGGTGCATCATCTTCCCGCCACGCCCAACAGCGTAGCTCTTAAAAAATATGAGATTTTTTTACTAGAATTATACGAGATAATGGAATACATAAGGCTAAATGTAATATTTATGGGGATCTATTAGATGGTAGGACTACTTCTGGAACTAGTCATTTAAAAAGACATTTAAATAGAAAACACCGACATGATCCTCGCATAAATTCTGTATTTGATCAATATTTTTCAGATGTTACACAAACTCAATTAGGTAGTGAAAGGGGTAATTTAAATATTTTTTCTTATGAACCTACAAGAACGCAAAATAATTTAGTTAGATATATTGTTCAAGATGAACAACCCTTCACAATGAGTGGATATCGACATTTTGAAAAATTTGTGCATTATAGTTTTACACCACAATATTAAGGTTTTTCAAGAAATATTGCAAAAAATAAAGTTCTACAATATTTTAAACAAAAAAAGATGAATTAAAACCTTATTTTGAAAATTTTGATGGAAATATTTGTTTAACCTCTGATATGTGGAAATCTTGCCAAACTATTGAATACATTTGCATAACTGCACATTATATTGATGAAAATTGAAAATTAAATAAATGTATTATTTTATTTAAATTAGTTGAACAACCTTACACTGGATTGAGTGTTGGAGAACTTATTTTGAGTGAAGTTACATCATGGAAATTAAATAAAAAAAATATTTTCTATTACTTTCGATAATGCTTCATATAATGATATTTGTTTTAATTACTTATCTAATGTCCTGTCTACGAATAATTTATTATTTCATGGATGTTGTGGTGCCCATATGCTCAATTTAATTATAAAAGATGGATTAGATATTTATGAATCTTCTATTGTGAAAATAAAAAAATCGTAATTTGTACTATGAGTTTAGCAAAAAGAATTAATATATTTGCTAGCATATGTAATCAAGTTTGTTTAAAACTTAGAAAATTACCAATGAAAATTAATATAAGATGGAATTCAACTTATATTATGTTAAAAGTTGCTATTAAATATCAAAAAGAAATTGATTTATTTATTTTAAGTAATCAAACAATTCGTTTAGATAGTATTGAGCCCATTGATTGGGCAAATGTAATTTTTTTTAGGGATTTTTTACGTGTTTTTTATATTTCTACTAAAATATTTTGTGGAATTTATTATCCTACTTCTTCACTATTGTTTATCAATTGGGAGTGGTTGATGAAATTTTCAAAAAATACTTTTCCCAAGAATATTATGCCCCTATGGTTTTAACAATGAAACAAAAATCTGATAAATATTTTAACCCACTTCCCATACATTTTGGTATTGCCACTATTTTAGACCCTAGATATAAAGAAGATTTTTTTAATTCAATTATTAGATATGATATATGGGCCGAAAAGTGTCCAAGAATAATTAAATAATATTAAACAGCAAATGCAAGCTCTATTGGGTCGGTATGATAGTAATCGTAAAACTACCCAATCAACAATTGCCACAACGTCCTCCTCTCACCGTGACTTTGGTGGCAATACATCTTTTTGGAGAAGAATAACATCTCAGCGGATAGAATCATCAACAAGTGCAAATTCAAATTCATCCGACCTCCAACGTTATCTCAATACACCTCCAATAGAAAATAAAGATGATTTCAATCTTTTAGACCAGTGGAAGGGACAACAATCAAAGTTTCCAATTTTTTCAGCTTTAACTCGTGATATTTTCGCATTTTCAATTTCTACTGTAGGATCAGAGCAAGTATTTAGTGCAATTAGGCACGTTATCAGTCAATTCAGGAGCCAATTGGCCCATCCGACAGTAGAAGCTTTAATGTGTTTACGAGATTGGTATCTCGCCGAAAATAGGCAACAAGAAGATGTCGAAAAAGAGGAACTTGCCCTTAATTTTGATGCAATGTATTTAGGTGAAAGAGAAGATCACACTAGTGGATCTAGTGATAAATATTAATGATGTATAGATAGAGTCATATTTGTAAATGATAGTCACTCTTATGGGTGCCAACCTAGTTGGGATGTATAAGATGTGAAGTGATGCACCTATTTATTATTCTGTCATTTATTTTTTTATTTTATAATTCTACATTTGTTTGTTATAATTTTAAATTTAATGTTAATTATGTAATTTCTTGTTATTTAATACATTTTAATTTTTGTCAATAATTATTTTAATGTGTTTGGTTAAGTTTTATTTTGTATTTTACTTACTTTAAAAAAAACTTAAAAATATTAAAATAACAAGTTAGGTCAATTGGGGGTCAGGGGCAGATGTTGCTGACCCTGACCCGACCCGACCCGACCTGAAAAAGGGAAGGGGCGACTAGGGCAGGGTCAGCACCGACCTGGCCCTTTTACATCTTTACTGACACCACAAGGCTCTGGAAGGTAAGGGAAAATATTAAAATGGGCCTACTCTTTTTGTTTTTAAAATGGTAAAATCGGTAGTTTGGCAGCTCAAATTTCACAAAAATTAGAAATTTTTGTAAACTTTTAGTTATTTTTATTTTTTATGGGCTCTTATTATTTTTACGCTCATTTAGGATTTTACAAAATTTTACAAATTTTTATGAAATTAAAATTTTATTTACTGCACAAATTACAAAAATATAATCTTTATAAATTTATACTAATTTTAAAACTCCAAACATTCATTATAGATATTTATAAAAATTAAAACTTCAAAGAGATTTACAAAAAAATTTTGGTAAAATTTTGTACTCCAAATAGAGCCCAAATAAAATTTTATTAAAATTTTGAAAGTTTTAAATTTAATAATTCAAGATTTAATGTAACATAATTAGAGTAAATTATATGCAAAAGTTAAAGCATTTTCTATAATAATCATTAAAAAATGAATTCGTTATCTTTAAGATTGAAAACAGAAATTTAACTTTTTTAATTAAAATTTTAATTTTATTTATTTAACATATTTATTTTTTAGTTTAAGAGAACCTCGAAGTATAGAATAATTGTTGTCAATTTCAAAAAATTAAAACTACAAAAAACTATAATTTTCAAAGGAAATCTAAGTTTTTTTTGTCTAAGATAAAGCCATTCAATTGGTCTTGGTGGATAGAAAGTTGGAGTTGCTAATTATGGCTTCAAAATGAGGGAGATATTATTAAGTGGTATACAGTGTTTTGTTGATTGGTGATCCTCCGTTATTCATATCTCAGCTTTTTTACATTAATTTAACAATCTGCGTAAATAAGTTAGATTTAGAATATTTACAAAAATAGGGTGGGTGTCATCAGTGGCATTGACGACACAGTCCAATTTGAATTAGATGGGTGCCATCAATGCTACTGACGATATTTTGTGACCTAAATTTATGAAATATTTAATAAGATTGAAATTGGATAAATGATAAAAAAAATATTTCTAAGAAATGATAAGACCTATAAAAAAAAGATAAATATAAATGATAAAAAAGCGGATAAAAAATAAATGATAAAAAATTACTATCTAAAAAAAGAGATGGATAAATAATAAATAATAAAAAAGTTTGTCAAAAATTTTGAAATACTTGACAAGATTGAAATTAGATAAATGATAAAAAAATATTTTTAAAAAATAAAAAGGCAATAAATGATAAATGATAAAAAAATAGCTGATAAAAAAATAGGTGAGAAAAATTAGTAAAAGCTTATCTAAAAAAAGAGATATATGAATAATAAATAATAAAATTATGTCAATTTTTAATATATTTGATAAGATTGAAATTAAATAAATGATAATAATGATAAGGCCTATCCAAAAAAGGATAAATAATAAACGATAAAAAAAGCGGACAAAAAAATAAATGATAAAAGTTTACTATCTTGATGAGACTTATCTAAAAAACAAGATGAATAAATACAAATTTTTGAAATATTTGATGAGATTGAAATTGGTGATAAAAACTATTTCTAAAAAATGATAAGGCCTATAAAGAAAAGATAAATGATAAATAATAAAAAAAAGAGGGAATAAAAAAATGATAAAAGATTGATGAGGCTTATCTAAAAAAAGAGATGGGTAAATAATAAATAGTAAAAAAGTTA